>JAJHSJ010000019.1:24271232-24398732 GCA_021015155.1 Magnolia officinalis
TTAGCAACACATGATATTTCACCAAGAAATCATCACCAATTGGAATGGAAATGAAAGATTGCGGTTTCAATATCGCGAATGTTACGATATTGATAATATCGAGATATTATCAATGACAAATTGAAACAAACAAAGAGCCCTGTGCCCCTGAAAAAAATTGAAATAATTTTTTTTTTTTCTAATAAAGAAAATTTTGATGATATCAATACGTTGGCAATATTGAAATATCATTGATACACTTATGATACAAGCATTGCCTAGAATTTACCTAGTCGAAAATATTGGTGATATTGATGCATTGACAATACAAGCGACACTAAGAATTTACATAGTTGAAAATATTGGCAATTACGTTATCGGTATCGCTACCAGTGTTATCGGTATCGATGAGCTGGAGATAACGATAATATTGGAGATAATTCAAACACTGGTAATGTGAAATTGCTATCATTACAATTTTACCCTAGATAAATCAAACATTGTAAAATTGCTATCATTGCGGTCAAATGCAGCTGTTGTCAGGAGACAATTTAAGTAATTTGTAATCATTGCTCATTTCTTTTACAATACTATAGTAATGGGCAAAACAAATGGGCCCTAATGGTGTTGGTTGGGCTGTGTCTCTAGTCAGCCATTGAGTGTCTTCATGGAATGACTTACTAATGTAGTTGTAGTTTTTCTGTTTTGTAACCTCTTCCTTCTTTTGGTATTCTGCCACGAAAGGTTGTTAGGAACTCCAACTGAGGAGCAATGGCCGGGAGTCAGATCTCTGCGGGACTGGCATGAATATCCACAATGGAAGCCTCAGAACTTGGCACGCGTAGTTCCATCTTTGGAACCTGAAGGCATTGATCTTTTATCGGTATTGCACACACTACCAATGCACTTTTATATGTTCAAGAGCTTCTGAAGTTTGATCCCTCAGTTTCCAAGTATTATCCTGCCCAAGTTGATGGAAAAAAAAAAAGGCCGATTTCCAAGCAAGAGTTTCCTTGTTCTCCCAGGCCAGACTGAGTCAATCATGATCATGAGATTTCGAACATTGATTTCCTTGTTCTCCCGGGGTCAGACTGAGTCAATCATGAGATTTCGAACATTGATTTTCTTCATCTCTTTATGTGAAAAAATCAAAACAAGCAGAAAGTGCTTTTATTCAATTGGTTTTTTGAAACTTTTCTGTTGTTACAACCATCCATCCCAAACTTGTAAAAAGCCTCTCTTTGAATGTCAGAATAAAATGCATAAACCTTGTTGCTTATGCACTGTCAGACGGAAGTTTTTTGTGAACTGCCCCACTGATCCTGATCTCAACTTCTTTTGGTGGGATACTAGAGTAGTCCTTTTTCTCAAATTCTGTTTGTCAATTTGATCCATCCATTTGGTCATTGGAGTCCCGACCTTGTCTTGGAATCCACTATTCCCCACTGAGGCCTGATCGTTTAACCCTGACTGTGATAGGCCACACCCCATCAATGGGTGTGAAAATTGGCACTGTTGGATGTTTCTAAACCATTGAATCTGAAACTTTCTTTGGGCTGTTGCTCTCAACTTTCCTCCGACTGTCCAGCATCGGTGGCTTTCCTTGACTGTCCAGTATCGGCTATGGATTAGATAGTAATGAATTGATTTTTGGTATATGGGATATCCATGAGATGGGTCCACTGATTCTACAGTGTGATTCATTTCTGAAATTCATCAATGAACATAGTCTAGTTGAGGAACATATGATTCTCTTGTTGTTGTCAAGGGTTCTATAATTCCTCTCATATAAATGATCCAACCGAACCTCGCTCAGCTGCTAATGGTTTAAATTTGTGATATGAGCAGAAGATGCTTCAATACGATCCAGCAAACAGGATTTTGGCAAAGGCGGCACTGGATCATCCCTATTTCGATAGCCTCGACAAGTCTCAATTTTAACCAGCTCCCCTCACTCCACTTTCCATGGAAATGTTGGAGAATGTGAGTTAGAGCGAGCTGTGATTTGCTTTTGTTGTTTTACATCTTCTGTTTGGTAACTTTGGTTGCCATATTTGTTTGATGACCTTTTTTGGAATTGTTTCTGATATAATCTGGGTGGGGATGCATTGAAACTCTTGTGTGTTTTGTGTATTGTATAATATGTATGGAGGCTGGGCTTGGGTTTGAAACCTGAGGTGACTCCTTTAGCAGACCATTAGTATTTTGTGCCTACATCATGTGTCAAAAAATGCTCATGATTTACATTAGAACTAAGTTCCCATGTGAGAACGTCTAAGTTCAACCAGTTGGACCACAGGTTACGCTTCACCCATCAGATTATTTCTAACTTGCTAAGTGCATGGGACATCCAAAACCGTTCAATAGAATGGTCCCCACAATGAAAAACACTTATTGCCAAAATCAGCGCATGTTAGATCCAATAACAAAAAATCAGCTACATCCATGATTCGGGTATACCACATCAATAAAAAATAAAAAAATTATTTTTTACTTTATTTTTATTTTTTTTTTAAAGTTTGGTAAAGAACGCAAACACTTAATTTTTTATTGTTCCCACCATGATGTACATGTACAATCTACTCCAACCATCAGTTGTGTCATACATTTTTAGGCCCATGTCCTAAAAATCAGGCTGACTCTTGATTCAAGTAGGCCACTCCAAAGGAAACTGTCAGGAGAGAGACATCCACCCTTGACTTTTTCAGTGCTCACCTTGATGATTATATGCAATCTGCTCCAACCGTTGGGCAAAACATCAAATTTAGGCCTGGGTCTCGAAAATCAAGCCCATCCTTAATTTAGGTGGACCACACAGTGAAATGGTTAGGAGGGTGGACATGGCCCTGTACACTGTTTGCAATGAATAGTGTGGTCCACCTGAATAATGGATGAGGTTGTTATTTGAGATCTATACCTGAAGATTATGTATTTCTGAAATTCACACTAAATGTACTGCTCACCCAATCAATGATTGAGGTGTGCCACACGATTTTAAAATGTACAACGCTGACCTTTTAAATTGTTTTCCTTGGTGTGGCCTACCTAAATAACAGATGGGCTTAATTTGGGTGCCATGCCTATTTTTTTTTTTTAAGTAGATTCCACATAATCATCATGGTGGGCCTTTAAAAATCGACACCACAATAATGCACCCAGACGGGCAAGGAGAGGGGTAAATAGAGAGAGAGAGAGAGAGAGAGAGAGAGAGAGAGAGAGAGGGAGAGAGAGAGAGAGAGAGAGAGAGAGAGGAGGAGGAGGAGGAGGAGAATACCTGCTTGGTTCTCAACTGCTCACCGTTCTCGTTGTTGCTCGGTGCCTACTAGATTAAAGCCGGCCGGAAATGGGTGGGTGTCGGCATGCTGCTTAACGCTCGCTAAATCGGTTAGGGTTTTTTTAACCTTTTTGGACGACTGAGTATTTATATACCCAGTCAACTGTGTTTCGATCTGAGCCCGAACTGAGCTGAACCGAGTTAAGTTCGAGCCGAAGACCGACTCGAGTCGAGTAGAGCTTAGTTCAGCTTGGACTCGAATCGAATTTTTTTTAGCATAAAAAATAGCTCGACTTGGATTGAACCTAGTTTCGATCCGAGTCGAGTCGATCGACTTAACCGAGCTAACTCGGCTTGTGTACAACTCTAGTCTTATAGGTTAAGATAGAGTAAAGATATGAGTTGTTTTTTTTTGGTGTTTTGAAAGCCTCAGAGGGGAGAGAGTTAGGGTTTTTTGATCTAATTTTTCTTAATTCCTTTAATCTTCTTTGAATAGTCGATTGATCATTGTTTTATGTCATGGTTTTTTTTCATAAGAATTTTTCACATAAAAAAAAATAAAAAATTTAAATTGTGTACTCTCTATGTAGTTGCTTTGATTGTTCATTTTCTCTCTTGTTTTGTTTCAACACAAAGTAATGTGCTTACATTGGGCCAATTCTCCAGCAATGCTTATCTTAGCATCTAGGTAAGATTCATAGCTCCTTTTATGTAGTCTTCTTAAAAAAGTTAATGAAATATAAATAATTTTTACTTTCAACCATGTTTTATACCAGGGGAGGACCTCTCCCTTTTTTCATGTGGGCTCGAGAGGGCTTCGCCCTTCTCCTTGACAGCTCAATCCAATCCAACCCAACCCATGTTGTTTCGGTTAACCCAAACCTCAAGTTACAGCCATAGCAAGCAATGGGACATCCCACATAGGGAAAGTATTGTGGGAGGCACAAAAGCAGGTTCCGCCATGTAGATTACTTGTCCACAGAAATGCCAGTGAGCTAATCAGCTACTCTACAGTAGTTTAAGTCACAAGTCGTGTTCCATCCAGCTGCGGATGACTTCCATCTTTTTATGTGCGTGCAAAACAGGCTGGCTGGCCCCAACAGGAGGAGCACCTTATACAAAAATCACCCAAATTCACTTAAACTTTTCTATTTATCAATGGCTAAATACTATTTTCTATAGTGTGGCCCACCTGATGAATAGATGGAGCTGATCTTTTCAATAACTGATGGTCATGGTGGGACAGCCTATTCAGAGGGTTGGATGTTGCATGCACTTCGTCACTTAACCTCTGGTCCAGCCGGTAGAACTCGAGAAACTTTCCAAAACTCGTTTGTCTTTTTTTTTTTTTTTTTTTTGATAATGGGAAATTGACCGTACTCGCCTCGAAGTTTGGGTCAATTACCTTGACTGCTACAACACTTCATATATTCCCCAAAGGGCCTTCTGACAGCTTTTGAAACTTCTTTCGGACGAAAATGCCCCTGACCTTGGTTAAGGACTTATACGGACTTGGCGTGAAGCAAAAGTCACCCGCTGCCTTAACCCCTGAGAAATGGATGGATCGGCTACTCCCCGGGACATCGTCCAATGGCTGGTGCACGGTGCTCTGTGGGCTCCACCACCAAGTACGTGTTTCATCCATGCTGTCCATATATTTCTACGGATCATTTTATTGCACGAGACCAAAAACGAGCATTATACAATCACGGCGGGCCTAGGGGGATTTTAATAGTGAATATCCAATAACTATAATTTCCCTGTAGTGTGGTCCACCGGAGAGTTCTATCACTCTCTTTTTCCGTTTCAAGCCATAAAATGATATTTTAAACCGGAGGAACGGACTGGACGAAGCACATACATCATGTTGGGGCCCACAGACCACCGATCACCTGAACTGCAAGTTTCGGAAGGAGCAAATGTCGTACTTATGTACATTTGAAAGACTCTCTCATTCCTCTTCTCTTGTTTTCCTAGAGAAGCCAAGATCTAGGGACCAACGGACAAAGAGCGACGTTGTTTCTCCTTGTCTCGTCGTTTCGCTCGTCTGAAACCCTCTTCCACTATGAGGTTAGTATTTTATTCTATTTTAACTGCGGGTAGGCATCTGCCAAGGTGAAGGAAGGACAAAGTCGAGAAGCCCAGGTACTTTGGTGGTCACGCGAAAGGGAGTCAAACCGCAAAAATGCATTTATCTGCTCTTTCATTCAAAATAATGCAACAGATAATCGAAGAAACAATTGAGTCCCTATCGCATTCTTCCTTTATTCGTGATCCCTTCTCCTTCCTCAGGGACGTTCACGATCTGCATAAGGCTCAATGGCCTCCACTGGAAGTTCTGAAGACAACTTCCGAACTCCGCCAACTCGACAATTTCAACGGGCACCCAGCCATCGGAAAAAGATTAGCTACTTCCATTTCCTTCTGCCCTGTGCGTAGCAGCTCTTGCGTTTCTTTTGCCCTGTCCATTCCATTTCCTGCTGCTTATCTCCGACTGTCGCTCTGAATCCGAAGAAAAGGGTCGTAGTTTTTGACCACCGAAAATGAGAGTGATGAGGATGATAACATCCCCATTTGCAAACTAAGGTGGAAGAAACTTGTAGAGTCTTGGCTTGCATGCCAAGCTTCTCTTCTGAAAGTCATTGTATTATATGGGTCGTGGTTGTCATGTTGTATGGATCGTAGTTGTCATGGATCGTTTGTTTAACTTTACAATGGATCGTGATGTTGAGGTTATATGGGTCAAGCGTAGCTTTCCCTAGTTTAGCCACCCGCGTATTATCCTCCTTCGTCCCGCGTATGTCCTCGTCGAAGATGACATGGGTCATGGTTCACATGAACAATGGGTCGTGTTTGTCATGGCATATGGGTCGTGGTTCTAATTTAACTTCGACGTTCCGCTATTCATAATAACCATGGCAGTACGCAATGCATAATCACGACCCACTCATTGGTCGTTCTATCCCTTGAAATGGGTCGTGGTTGTAATGTTGTATAGGTCGTAGCTGTGATGAAATTTTGATCCTTCATGTAATTATTAAAGGGTCGTGGTTGGCCTGTTATACGGACCGTGATTTTCGTGTATCATGGTTCGTAGTTGTCATATTGAAATGGGTTCGTGTTAATCGTTTTGCATGGTCGTTGTTGCCTTGTTTCATGTGTCGTTGTTGACAACGACGACACTTTATATTTGCACTACCCATTTACATGACAACCACACTCATTATATAATGAAAACCTCGACCTATTGCATGTACACGATTGCCATGTGTTCGTGGCTCAGATACATAAAGGCTCGTTATTATCATCCACCTTGGGTCATTGTTGTCATGAAACACGGTTCGTGACTTACATTGTATAGGTATTTGTTGTCATGATACATGGAACCGGCAATGGATTGATACGTAGATCGTTGTTGTCGTTTTGAAATATACGTGAAGCATTGGTGGGAGTCGATCTCGGTCGTGTATGTCGTGTTAAAATGGTTGTGCTTCACAGTTGTAATGGTTCGTGGTTGTAGCAAACACGACGATCTTACGAGAAACACGACCCAGTCAATGGTGTTAATAGGTATATGGATCGTGGTTCTCATGTTGCAAGGTTTGTGGTTTTAGTGTCCTATGGGTCGTGGTTCTCATGTTGCGAGGGTCGTGGTTTTAGTGTCCTGTGGGTCGTTGTTCTAATGTTGTTATTCACGATTCAATGTGGATAATAACCACAACCCAATGTGCATGTCAACCACGATCACACGACAGTGTCGTGGTTATTATACACACTGGGTCGTGTAATATGATTCCTATCCATGACCCTTCCCGTCAGAATCAGATCGACCCTTAGGAACCAGCGCCCCACTCTTTTTCAGGAAATCGCATTACGCTACTTCCCTGTAATCCCGTTGGAATCAGCAAGGCCCTTTGGAATGTTTGACTAGCCTATAAAAGTGGTACTTGGGTTTGAAATTATTTTCACATCATGCCAATACGAAGCAAAATCCTATTGGAACACCTTAAGCATTGATAGATTTCTTTGCTCTTTCAGTCAATGTAATGAGCAGATACTTGAAGGAGCCATTGAGTTCTTCTCACGTTCTTCCTCTATGGGTGATCCCTTCCGTTTCCTCAGCAGATACTTAACCAAGTTTTTCAGCTTGCTCGGTGCCCGTTGAAGAGAACTGTTCTTCGTATTGTATTGTAATATGGTCGTGTTTGTCAGCAGATTTAGCTTCTCTTCCGGCAGGGACAGAAGTCAGAGTGTAAGCTCTAGCTCCTCTTCTGGCAGTGACTGTGTTATATGGGTATTGGTTTTATATTGGTCGTGGTTTGTAATGCAATATGGGATGTATTTGTCATGTTAGATCGGTCGTTGCCGTCTTACCATAAACAATTCTCTTTTACGGGCACCCAGTGTGGTTTGCATGGAAGATTGGTCGTGAAGATGACATGGGTCATGCATGGTTCACCTGAATAATGGGTTGTGACTGTCACTGCATATGGGTCGTTGTCCTCATTGGACAACAATGATTCACAATTCATTATAACCACGACACAACGCAATGTATAGTCACGACTTACTATTGATCAAAGTTTCATGGCATTGTTTGATATGTGTCGTTGTTGCAATGTTGTATATGTCTTGGCTGTTATTATATTTGAACCCCTGCATTTCAGTATCAAAGGGTTGTAGTTGTCTTGTTATACCGTTTGTGGTTGTCGCGTAATATGGTTCGTAGTTGATGCGAAGCATCGATCGTAGTTGTCATTTGATATGTTAAGATCTTAGTTCTTGAACTGATTTTTTGCACTACCCATCTTCTTGTTCGTGGCTCGTGATTATAGTCCACGTTGGGTCGTGGTTCACATGAAACATGGGTCATGACTGTCATTATATAGGTCTTATTTGTCACGATACATGGACCATAAATGGATTGATACATAGGTCGTTGTTATCGTTTAATTCTGATGGTAGTTTACGTGAAGCAATGGTCGTAGTTTATCTGGGTCGTGGTTGTCATGTTAAATTTGTCCTGTTTCATTGTCGTTAATATGGTTCATGACAAACATGACCCCATTGTTCAAGACAAACACGACCCATAAAACATGACAAACCCATTCCATGCAACATGGGACTACGACTCAAGCAACCCGTTTCATGTGTTTCACGGGACTACGGCCCCATTGTTTCACGCAACATGGGACAACGACCCCATTGTTTCATGTGTCGTCATTGACTACCACGACACTTTTTTTTTGTTTGCACTACCCATTTACATGAAAACCATGACCAATTATATGTACACAATTGCCATCTACGTTCGTGGCTCAGATGCATAAAGGTTCGTTATTATCATCCACTTTGGGATGCAGATGCATAAAGACTCGTTATTATCTTCCACCTTGGGTCGTGGTTGTCGTGAAACAAGGGTCGTGTTTGACGTTTGAAAGTTCTTGGTTTCGTGATACATGCAATGGATTGATACGTAGGTCGTTGTTGGCGTTTTAAAATATACTTGAAGCATTGGGCGTTATTGATCTGGGGTCGTGTTTGTATTGTTAAAATGGTCGTCGCATAAAACGACGATCTTAAGAGATACCCGACATAGGCAAAATGAGAACCACTATCCACCTGTTATGGGTGCCACGACCCGTCAGTAAGCTCACCATTTCCTTTATGGGTCGTGGTTCAAATGCACAAGAATTCATGAATTCATATATATATATATATATTACATTACATTACAGTTAAAATTACATGACCGAATCATTGCGTCAACCATGACCCGTAAAACGTGACAATCACGACCGTGTTAGTTATGCAAATATAGTTTGTGCTTGAAATGCACAGTATATCGTTGCTCACATCTCATGTGGGTCGTGGCTATGAATCATGACAGTAATGCTAAATGTGTCGTTGTTATGCCAACGTAGATCGCAAAAATGAACCATACAGCATGAGAACCACGATAGTGGTATCGTGGTTGCTCCTCTTAAGGTCGTGGTTGTCAACAACGACCCAACATGGATGACAACCACAATCCATTACAAGGGTGAACCCGGACAATTTTAGCATGACAACCACGACCCATATCGACCAGGACCAATGCTTCACGTATACCTCGAACCATGCTATACAAATCAGCAAATGTAATGTGCACATACATACGATAGTAACGAAGGTAAATTAAGTATATATTACACTACTCATTCACATGACAGCAGCTCAGGAAATCATGTGGGAATCGCCACCCCTGTAACATGACAACCACGATACATGAGAAGTACAACACATATAACATGAAACCATGCCCCGTGTGTTCTAGGTTGCCTTGCTCACATTCCAAATCCAATGTTTGTTTCTGGTACAATTTCCTCTCCCGACATTGGATTTACAGAAAGATAGGCTGACAAAATTATCTTATGAGCAAGAAGTGTATGGAAGCTCCACTTTTAGTTGCTGACTTTCTAAATCCAATGAAGAATTTTATATATCAAAGCTTCCTTTTCCCTCGCTGTATATCTTCAAAGGAAATGTTTTCTTTTTCGCTGGTTGGGTGCCCGTTGATATGGTCGAGATGATGGAGTTCGGTAGATGTCTTCAGAACTTCCTGTGGAGGCCGTTGAGCGTCAGGAAGTTCGCAAACATCCTTGAGGAAAGGGAAGGGATCCCACTTAAATGAAGAACGCTAGAAAGACTCGATGCCTTCTTTAAATACTTCCTTCATGATTTTTTAGGATTCTTGAAACCCTAAAAAAGGATTCTAGTTCAGATTGCCTTGTGGAAGTACTAATATGAAGCCCAAGCACCACTTTTATAGGTTGGTCATTCAATGGTCAAGGTGCTAATTCCGAAGAGTCGCGTTGAATCTGAACGGTCGCGTGAATTCATATTTCTCGCGCGGTGTTCCTGACGGATTGCGTGGAGGAAACTACATTAATACAATTTCTGAAAATGAATGGGGCGGTTGTGGCTAGTTATATGGATAGTGGTTGTTACTTATATGTGTCGGGATGTCATAACATAGATTCATGACCAGATTAAAGTAATAACCACGACCCATATAACACGGTTCGTTATTCTCGTGCTATATTGGTCGTGTTTAGGATGTTATTGGGTCGTCGTTTCCATTCCTTTTTTTAACAATCCACGACCCAACGTGGAAAAAAATATCGATCCAGTGTGCATATGAATCACGATTCAACATGTAAGATAACCACGACCAAATATTGATCATATCCACGACCATTCCCTTCAGACTGAGCACGATTCTCTAGAAACAGCGCCACATCAAACTTTTTTTCAGGAGAGGACATTAACTCGATACTTCACCGCAATCCGTTGGGCAATAAGCGCGATCCTTCGGAATCCGCGACCCTTCAGAATTTGATCTGTCATTCAAATTAATGGAGCTGATATTTTTCGAAGAAACCATAGAGCCTTTATCGCGTTCTCCTTTAATCGTGATCCCTTCTCTTTCCTCAGCGCCTTGACCATTGAAAGCTCGAGCCCCGCAATCCTTTGGGCACCGAGCAGAATCCTTCGGAATCCCTGCGACCGTTCTGAATCACCCCGACCCTTCAGAAACGGCGCCTTGACCATTGAATGACTTGCTACTTCATCGCAATCCGCTAGGCATCGAGCGCGATCCTTCGGAATCCGCGCGATCGTTCAAAACTAGCGCGCCCCTTCGGAATCGGCGCCTCGACCATTGAATGACCTTTCTATAAGAGCGGTACTTCTTCCACAAACCAATTTGAACCTTATTGCAACACCTTTCGCTTAATGTATTTTCTTTGCTTTGTTCTTCCATTGAAAACAATTGAGGAGAAAGTGGAAGAAGCCATCAATTCCTTATCGCCTCCTTCCTTCAACTGTGATTTTGTCTCATTCCGCAGGGATTTGACGATTTTCCTGCCGCTTTACCACCTCCATGGGAAGTTCTGAAGAAGACCTTCACAGCTCATTCGATCCTTTGTAATCAGCGCGCCACATGATAATAACTGATTCGCATACAACATGACACCACGACCGCTATAACGTGGCAATGATGACCATAATCAGATCGTAATAGGAAGTACAGTCTCTTCAACAGTACCCAGCCATCTAAAAAGCACTGGTGAGAATGTCTTGTTTAAGCCTGACCTTCTCAACAAAGTTTTAGATCAGGCTAAAACATGACATTCTCGATAGAGTTTTTCTGATGGTTGAGTGCCTATTGTAGAGATCTGCTCTTCGAATTATCACTGTGAATATGGTCGCGATAGAGACGTTAGATCTGCCGTGTTTGTCATCCTGGAAAGTAAGTAGTCTGATGATTCATCCACCGTCGTTGTCTTGTTAAATGGGTCGTGTCTTGCATGTAGCGTTTATTGCCAATGGATCGTGGTGAATCTGAATAGAAGGTCGTAGTTATTAACTAGTGATGAGAAGAGTGAGGAGGATGATAATGTCCCCATTTTTAAGCTTAAGTGGGAAAGTCTTGTGCATCACTGAGCTCCTCTTCTGGTAGTAACTGTGTTATATGGATTGTACTTGTCATGGATTGTTGTTTTAATGCTATACTGGTTGTGGTTTTCATGTTATATTGGTCCACTAATAATGTTACGAGATTCTAAACATCGTGGTTGTCAGCCGATATTGGTCGTGGTTTGAAAGGCAGAAGGTCGTGAATATGATATGGGTCGTTCTTGTCTGCTAAATTTCTGTTGTTTGACCAACCTATATGGGTCGTGGGTCAGGTTTGTTACCTTATATGTTGGTCACACCACAGGAAAATCTGCCGAACAAATACGACACATATAAATGGTTTAGGCTTCTCTTCTTAAAAAAATCGTGGTTGTCATTCCCCTTTACTCCGATCCACGACCCAGAGTTGGATGACAACCACGATCCTACTGGATAAAACCATGATCCAAAATGTATAAAACCACTAACAAAACCTTTTTTAAAATTGGCGATCGCTTTGCTCTTCAAATGAAAATAATGAAGGAGATATTCAAAGAAGGCAACGATTTCATCTCGCTTTCTTCCTTCACGGGTGATCCCTTCCCTTTCGTTAACGATCTCCACGAAGCTCCACTTCCTCCACAGGAAGATCTGAAGACAATTTCTGGTGATCCAGCAACACGATAATTTCAACAGGCACGCAGCCAACAGGAAGAACGTTGCTGAAGAACACCTTCTCTTTGGCATCTCACCGCGTGATAATAACTACTTCCCATATATATTCACATCAATGATCCAATGTGCCTGTCGAGAATGAGATCCAATTATATGGTCAAGGTTGTGATCAATGATCCAATGTGGATGAAGACCACTTTCCAGCGAGGGTGAAAACCATAGACCGTTGTTGCTATGTATCACGTGATACAACGACAGGGTCGTGGCTGACACACAATGGATTGTGTTTTCCAACAACTATCCATTATACATTACATTACTGCCCAATGTTCGTCGCATCCAAGAACAATCGAGTTTGTCGTGGTTGGCATGGGTCGTGGTTCTAATGCCACATGGGTCGTGGATATCACGATATATGGATTACTTTGGTATTTCACGTTCAACCACCCATATACAACAACAATCCATTGTATTGTCAATCAACTTGGCTGACAAGCACAATCCAATGTGCATCTGAGCCACGATCACAGAACGGGATCGTTGCTGTCATGCAAACTTGGCGATGGTTTCCAGTGAGGATGGATTGTGGGTTTTTGTGGGAATAAGGAATGTCGGGAATATTCTAAACCATTTACTCTCAGCCCACTTTTGGAGGCCCAAACGATCTCTTAATGTGATGATTCCTATAGGAGTTTCGTAGAGTACTGACTCATCTTTCCAATGAACTGAAAATCGACCCAATCCGACATATAACGAGGGAGTTACGAGTGTTTTATTCGCATCACACGATTAAGAAAGATTAACGACCGAGATTGAAGAACGATGTTGAAAAGCTTCTAGCGCACTTTCGGGGTACCAGATGGCCTCAGAATCAGAAGAGTCCTCTGTTTTGAAAGCTCGTCCAGTTACCTTTCCAACGAGCTAAACTTCATCCAAATCCGACCTCGAATGAGGAAGTTATGAGGGTTTTGGTGGAAATAGGGGATGTCAGGAATATTCCTGACCATTTACTCTCACCCCACTCTTGGAGGCCCAAACGGTCTCCGAATGCGACGAATCCTATAGGAGTTTCATAGAGAACTGACTCACCTTTCCAATGAACTTAAAATCGACCCAATCCGACATATAACGAGGGAGTTACGAGCATTTTATTCGAAACACACGACTTTGAAGGATTAACAACCGAGATTGACAAACTACGATCAAAGGCTTCTGGTGCGCTTTCGGGGTACCAGATGGCCTCAGAATTAGAAGAGTCCTCCATTTTGAAAGCTTGTCCAGTTAACTTTCCAACGAGCTAAGCATCGTCCAAATCCGACCTCGGATGAGGAAGTTATGAGAGTTTTTTTGGGAATAGGGGATGTCGGGAATATTCCTAACCATTTACTCTCACCCCACTCTTGGAGGCCCAAACGGTCTCCGAATGCGATGATTCCTATAGGAGTTTCGTAGAGCACTGACTCACCTTTCCAATGAACTAAAAATCGACCCAATCCGACATATAACGAGGGAGATACGAGCGTTTTATTCGCATCACACGATTAAGAAAGATTAACGACCGAGATTGAAGAACGACGATGAAAGGTTTCTAGCGCACTTATGGGGTACCAGATGGCCTCAGAATCAGAAGACTCCTCCATTTTGAAAGCTCGTCTAGTTACCTTTCTAATGAGCTAAACATCGTCCAAATCCGACCTCGGATGAGGAAGTTATGAGGGTTTTCGTGGGAATAGGGAAGTCAGGAATATTCCTGACCATTTACTCTCACCCCACTCTTGGAGGCCCAAACGGTCTCCGAATATGACAAATCCTATAGGAGTTTCGTAGAGAACTAACTCACCTTTCCAATGAACTTAAAATCGACCCAATCTGACATATAACGAGGGAGTTACGAGCATTTTATTCGAAATACACGATTTCGAAAGATTAATGACCGAGATTGACAAACAACGATCAAAGGCTTCTGGGATTCTTTCGGGGTACCAGATGGCCTCACAATCAGAAGAGTCCTCCTCCGTTTGATAGCTCGTTCAGTTATCTTTCCGACGAGCTAAACATAATCCAAATCCAACCTCGGATGAGGGAGTTATGAGGGTTTTTGTGGGAATTGGGGATGTCGGGAATATTTCGGACCATTTACTCTCACCCCACTTTTGGAGGCCCAAACGGTCTCTGAATGCGATGATTCCTATAAGAGTTTCGTAGAGCATTGACTCACCTTTCCAATGAACTAAAAATCGACCCAATCCGACATATAACGACGGAGTTACGAACGTTTTATTCGTATCACACGATTAAGAAAGATTAACGACCGAGATTGAAGAACGACGATGAAAGGTTTCTAGTGCTCTTTTGGGGTACCAGATGGCCTCAGAATTAGAAGAGTCCTCCTCCGTTCTGAAAGCTCGTCTAGTTACCTTTCTAATGAGCTAAACATCGTCCAAATCCGACCTCGGATGAGGAAGTTATGAGGGTTTTTGTGGGAATAGGGGATGTCAGGAATATTCCTGACCATTTACTCTCACCCCACTCTTGGAGGCCCAAACGGTCTCCGAATGCGACGAATCCTATAGGAGTTTCGTAGAGAACTGACTCACCTTTCCAATGAACTTAAAATCAACCCAATCCGACATACAACGAGGGAGTTACGAGCATCTTATTCGAAACACACGATTTTGAAAGATTAACGACCGAGATTGACAAAGTACGATCAAAGGATTCTGGTGCGCTTTCGGGGTACCAGATGGCCTCAGAATCAGAAGTTTCCTCCTCTGTTTTGAAAGCTCGTCCAGTTATCTTTCTAACGAGCTAAACATAATCCAAATCCGACCTCGGATGAGGGAGTTATGAGGGTTTTTGTGGGAATAGGGGATGTCGGGAATATTCCAGACCGTTTACTCTCACGCCACTTTTGGAGGCCCAAACGGTCACCGAATGCGATGATTCCTATAGGAGTTTCGTAGAGTACTGACTCACCTTTCCAATGAACTAAAAATCGACCCAATCCGACATATAACGAGGGAGTTACGAGCGTTTTATTCGCATCACACGATTAAGAAAGATTAACGACCGAGATTGAAGAACGACGTTGAAAGGTTTCTAGCGCACTTTTCGGGTACCAGATGGCCTCAGAATCAGAAGAGTCCCTCTCCGTTTTGAAATCTCGTCCAGTTACCTTTCCAACGAGCTAAACATCGTCCAAATCCGACCTCGGATGAGGAAGTTATGAGGGTTTTTGTGGGAATAGGGGATTTCAGGAATATTCCTAACCATTTACTCTCACCCCACTCTTGGAGGCCCAAACGGTCTCCGATACGACGAATCCTAGAGGAGTTTCGTAAAGAACTGACTCACCTTTCCAATGAACTTAAAATCGACCCAATCCGACATATAACGAGGGAGTTACGAGCATTTTATTCGAAACACACGATTTTGAAAGATTAACGACCGAGATTGACAAACAACGATCAAAGGCTTCTGGTGTGCTTTCGGGGTACCACATGGCTTCAGAACTCGAAGAGTCCTCCTCTATCTTGAAAGCTCGTCTAGTTAACTTTCCAACGAACTAAACATCGTCCAAATCCGACATCGGATGAGGGAGTTATGAGGGTTTTTGTGGGAATAGGGGATGTCAGGAATATTCCAGACCATTTATTCTCAGCCAACTTTTGGAGGCCCAAACAGTCTCTGAATGGGATGATTCCTATTGGAGTTTCGTAGAGTACGGACTCACCTTTCCTATGAACAAAAAATCGACCCAATCCGACAAATAATGAGGGAGTTACGAGCGTTTTATTCGCAACACACGATTTCGAATGGTTAATGACCGAGATTGACAAACGATGATCAAAGGCTTCTGGGGTGCTGGTTTGGGGTAACAAATGGCCTCAGAGTCTAAAGAGTCTTCCTCTGTTTTGAAATCTCGGCCAGTTATCTTCCGAACGAGCTAAACATCATCCAAATCCGACCTCGGATGAGGGAGTTATGAGGGTTTTTGTGGGAATAGGGGATGTCAGGAATATTCCGGACCATTTAATCTCACCCAACTTTTGGAGGCCCAAACGATCTCCGAATGCGAGGATTCTTATAGGAGTTTCGTAGAACACTGACTCACCTTTCCAATGAACTGAAAATCGACCCAATCCGACATATAACGAGGGAGTTATGAGCGTTTTATTCGCAACACACGATTTCGAATGATTAACAACCAAGATTGACAAACGACGATCAAAGGCTTCTGGGATGCTTTCGGGATAACAGATGGCCTCAGAATCAGAAGAGTCCCCCTTCGTTTTGAAAGCTCGTCCTGTTATCTTTCCAACGAGCTAAAAATCATCCAAATTTGACCTCGGATGAGGGAGTTATGAGGGTTTTTGTGGGAATAGGGGATGTCGGGAATATTCCAGACCATTTACTCTCACCCCACTTTTGGAGGCCCAAATGGTCTCCGAATGCGAAGATTCCTATAGGAGTTTCGTAGAGCACTAACTCACCTTTCCAATGAACAGAAAATTGACCCAATCCGACATATAACGAGGGAGTTACGAGCATTTTATTCGCATCACACGATTAAGAAAGATTAACGACCGAGATTGAAGAACGATGATGAAAGGTTTCTAGCGCGCTTTCGGGGTACCAGATGGCCTCAGAATTAGAAGAGTCTTCCTCTGTTTTGAAAGCTCGTCCAGTTACCTTTCCAACGAGCTAAACATCATCCAAATCCGACCTCGGATGAGGAAGTTATGCGGATTTTGTGGGAATAGGGGATGTCAAGAATATTCCTAACCATTTACTCTCACCCCACTCTTGGAGGCCTAAACGGTCTCCGAATGCAACGAATCCTATAGGAGTTTCGTAGAGAACCGACTCACCTCTCTAATGAACTTAAAATCGACCCAATCCGACAT
Source organism: Magnolia officinalis (assembly GCA_021015155.1). NCBI lineage: Eukaryota > Viridiplantae > Streptophyta > Magnoliopsida > Magnoliales > Magnoliaceae > Magnolia > Magnolia officinalis. The sequence goes on from JAJHSJ010000019.1 coordinate 24,288,507, forward strand.
ATAACGAGGAAGTTACGACCATCTTATTCGAAACACACGATTTAGAAGGATTAACGACCAAGATTGACAAACTACGATCAAAGGCTTCTGGTGCACTTTCGGGGTACCAGATGGCCTCAGAATCAGAAGAGTCCTCCTCCATTTTGAAACCTCGTCCAGTTAACTTTCGAAGGAGCTAAGCATCGTCCAAATCCGACATCGGATGAGGGAGTTATGAGGGTTTTTGTGGGAATAGGGGAGGTCGGGAATATTCCAGACCATTTACTCTCACCCCAATTTTGGAGGCCCAAACAGTCTCCGAATCCCATGATTCCTATAGGAGTTTCGTAGAGCACTGACTCACCTTTGCAATGAACTAATAATCGACCCAATATGACATATAACGAGGCAGTTAAGAGCGTTTTATTCGCAACACACGATTTCGAATGATTAATGATCGAAATTGACAAACGACGATCAAAGGCTTCTGGGGTGCTTTCGTGGTACTAGATGGCCTCAGAATCAGAATAGTCCTTCTTCGTTTTGAAATCTCGTCCAGTTATCTTTCCAACGTGCTAAATATCATCCAAATCCGACCTCGGATGAGGGAGTTATGAGGGTTTTTGTGGGAATAGGGGATGTCAGGAATATTCTGGACCATTTACACTCTGCCCACTTTCAGAGGACCAAAAAGGTCTCCGAAAGTGTGATGATTCCTATAGGAGTTTCGTAGAGCACTGACTCACGTTTCCAATGAACTGAAAATCGACCCAATCTGACATTTAACGAGGGAGTTACGAGCGTTTTATTCGTATCACACGAATAAGAAAGATTAACGACCGAGATTAAAGAATGAGGATGAAAGGCTTCTAGCGCACTTTCGGGGTACTAAATGGCCTCAGAATCAGAAGAGTCTTCCTCTGTTTTGAAAGATCGTCCAGTTACCTTTCCAACGAGCTAAACATCGTACAAATCCGACCTCGGATGAGGAAGTTATGAGGGTTTTTGTGGGAATAGGGGATGTCAGGAATATTCCTGACCATTTACTCTCACCCCACTCTTGGAGGCCCAAACAGTCTCCGAATGCAACGAATCCTATAGGAGTTTCGTAGAGAACTGACTCACCTTTCCAATGAACTTAAAATCGACCCAATCCGACATATAACGAGGGAGTTACGAGCATTTTATTCGCATCACACGATTAAGAAAGATTAATGACCGAGATTGAAGAACGACGATGAAAGGATTCTAGCGTGGTTTCGGGGAGGTACCAGATGGCCTCAGAATCAGAAGAGTCCTCCTCCATTTTGAAAGCTCTTCCAGTTAACTTTCCAACGAGCTAAACATCGTCCAAATCCGACATCGGATGAGGGAGTTATGAGGGTTTTTGTGGGAATAGGGGATGTCGGGAATATTCCGGACCAGTTACTCTCACCCCACTTTTGGAGGCCCAAACGGTCTCCGAATGCGATGATTCCTATAGGAGTTTCGCAGGGCACTGACTCGATTAACGACCGAGATTGAAGAACGACGATGAAAGGTTTCTAGCGCACTTTTGGGGTACCAGATGGCCTCAGAATCAGAAGAGTCCTTCTCCGTTTTGAAAGCTCGTCTAGTTACCTTCCCAACCAGCTAAACGTCATCCAAATCCGACCTCCGGTGAGAAAGTTATGAGGGTTTTTGTGGGAAAAGGGGATGTCGAGAATATTCCTAACCATTTACTCTCACCCCACTCTTGGAGGCCCAAACGGTCTCCGAATGCGACGAATCCTATAGGAGTTTCGTAGAGAACTGACTCACCTTTCCAATGAACTTAAAATTGACCCAATCCGTCATATAACGAGGGAGTTACGAGCATTTTATTCGAAACACACGATTTTGAAAGATTAACGACCGAGATTGACAAACTACGATCAATGGATTCTGGTGTGCTTTCGGGGTACTAGATGGCCTCAGAATTAGAAGAGTCCTCCTCTGTTTTGAAAGCTCGTCCAGTTAACTTTCCAACAAGCTAAACATCGTCCAAATCCGACATCGGATGAGGGAGTTATGAGGGTTTTTGTGGAAATAGGGGATGTCGGGAATATTCCAGACCATTTACTCTCACCTCACTTTTGAAGGCCCAAACGGTCTCTGAATGGGATGATTCCTATAGGAGTTTCGTAGAGCACGGACTCACCTTTCCAATGAACTAAAAATCGACCCAATCCCACCTATAACGAGGGAGTTACGAGCGTTTTATTCGCAAAACACGATTTCGAATGATTAACTACCGAGATTGAACAACTATGATCAAAGGCTTCTGGGGTGCTTTCAGGGTAACAGATGGCCTCAGAATCAGAAGAGTCTTCTTCCATTTTGAAATCTCGTCCAGTTATCTTTCCAACGAGCTAAACATCCTCCAAATCTGACCTCGGATGAGGGAGTTATGAGGGTTTTTGTGGGAATAGGGGATGTCGTGAATATTCCAGACCATTTACTCTCACCCCACTTTTGGATGCCTAAATGGTCTCCGAATGCGAAGATTCCTATAGGAGTTTCGTTGAGCACTGATTCACCTTTCCAATGAACTGAAAATTGACCCAATCCGACATATAACGAGGGAGTTACGAGCATTTTATTCGCATCACACGATTAAGAAAGATTAACGACCGAGATTAAAGAACGATGATCAAAGGCTTCTAGCACACTTTCGGGGTACCAGATGGCCTTAGAATTTGAAGAGTCTTCCTCTGTTTTGAAAGCTCGTCCAGTTACCTTTCCAACGAGCTGAACATCATCCAAATCCGACCTCAGATGAGGAAGTTATGCGGGTTTTTGTGGGAATAGGGGATGTCAGGAATATTCCTGACCTTTTACTCTCACCCCACTCTTGGAGGCCCAAACGGTCTCCGAATGCAACGAATCCTATAGGAGTTTCATAAAGAACTGACTCATCTTTCCAATGAACTTAAAATCGACCCAATCCGACATATAACGAGGGAGTCACGGGTATTTTATTCCCATCACACGATTAAGAAAGATTAATGACGGAGATTGAAGAACGACGATGAAAGGTTTCTAGCGCGCTTTCGTGGTACAAGATGGCCTCAGAATCTGAAGAGTCCTCCCGTTTTGAAAGCTCGTCTAGTTACCTTTCCAACGAGCTAAATATCATCCAAATCCGACCTCGGATGAGGAAGTTATCAGGGTTTTTTTGGGAATAGGGGATGTCAAGAATATTCCGGACCATTTAATCTCACCCCACTTTTGGAGGCCCAAATAGTCTCTGAATGTGATGATTCCTATAGGTGTTTCGTAGAGCACTGACTCACCTTTCCAATGAACTGAAAATTGACCCAATCCGACATGTAACGAGGGAGTTACGGGCATTTTATTCGGATCACACGATTAAGAAAGATTAACGACCGAGATTGATGAACGATGATGAAAGGTTTCTAGCGTGCTTTCGGGGTACCAGATGGCCTCAGAATCAGAAGTGTCCTCCTCCATTTTGAAATCTCGTCCGGTTATCTTTCCAACGATCTAAACATCAACCAAATCCGACCTCGGATGAGGAAGCTATGAGGGTTTTTGTGGGAATAGGGGATGTAAGGAATATTCCGGACCATTTACTCTCACCCCACTCTTGGAGGCCCAAACGGTCTCCGAATGCCACGAATCCTATAGTAGTTTCGAAGAGAACTGACTCACCTTTCCAATGAACTTAAAATCGACCCAATCCGACATATAACGAGGGAGTTATGAGCATCTTATTCCCACCACACGATTAAGAAAGATTAACGACCGAGATTGAAGAACGACGATGAAAGGTTTCTAACGCGCCTTCGGGGTACCAGATGGCCTCAGAATCAGAAGAGTCCTCCTCCGTTTTGAAAGCTCGTCTAGTTACCTTTCCAACGAGCTAAACATCGTCCAAATCCGACCTCGGATGAGGAAGTTATGAGGGTTTTTTGGGAATAGGGGATGTCAAGAATATTCCGGACCATTTAATCTCACCTGACTTTTGAAGCCCCAAATGGTCTCTGAATGTGATGATTCCTATAGGAGTTTCGCAGAGCACTGACTCACCTTTCCAATGAAATGAAAATCGACCCAATCCGACATATAACGATGGAGTTACGTGCATTTTATTCGGATCACACGATTAAGAAAGATTAACGACTGAGATTGAAGAACGACGATGAAAGGTTACTAACGCGCTTTCGGGGTACCAGATCGCCTCAGAATGAGAAGAATCCTCCTTTGTTTCGAATGCTCGTCTAGTTACCTTTCCAACGAGCTAAACATCATCCAAATCCGACCTCGGATGAGGAAGTTATGAGGGTTTTTGTGGGAATAGCGGATGTTGGGAATATTCCTGACCATTTACTCTCACCCCTCTCTTGGAGGCCCAAACGGTCTCCGAATGCAACGAATCCTATAGGAGTTTCGTAGAGAACCGACTCACCTCTCCAATGAACTTGAAATCGACCCAATCCGACATATAACGAGGAAGTTACAAGCATCTTATTCGAAACACACGATTTCGAAAGATTAACGACCGAGATTAACAAACTACAATCAAAGGCTTCTGGTGCACTTTCGGGGTACCAGATGCCTCAGAATCAGAAGAGTCCTCCTCCATTTTGAAATCTCGTCCAGTTAACTTTCCAACGAGCTAAGCATCGTTCAAATCCGACATCGGATGAGGGAGTTATGAGGGTTTTTGTGGGAATAGGGGATGTCAGGAAGATTCCAAACCATTTACTCTCACCCCACTTTTGGAGGCCCAAACAGTCTCCGAATCGCACGATTCCTTTAGGAGTTTCGTAGAGCACTGACTCACCTTTTCAATGAACTAATAATTGACCCAATCTGACATATAACGAGGGAGTTAAGAGCGTTTTATTCGCAACACACGATTTCAAATGATTAACGACCGAGATTGACAAATGACTATCAAAGGCTTTTGGGGTGCTTTCATGGTACCAGATGGCCTCAGAATCAGAAAAGTCCTTCTCCGTTTTGAAATCTCGTCCAGTTATCTTTCCAACGACCTAAACATCATCCAAATACGACCTCGGATGAGGGAGTTATGTGGATTTTTGTGGGAACAGGGGATGTCGGGAATATTCTGGACCATTTACACTCAGCCCACTTTTGGAGGACCAAACTGTTTCCGAATGCGATGATTCCTATAGGAGTTTCGTAGAGCACTGAGTCACCTTTCCAATGAACTGAAAATTGACCCAATCTGACATTTAACGAGGGAGTTACGAGCGTTTTATTCGCATCACACGAATTAGAAAGATTAACGACCGAGATTAAAGAATGAGGATGAAAGGGTTCTAGCACACTTTCGGGGTACCAGATGGCCTCAGAATTAGAAGAGTCTTCCTCTGTTTTGAAAGCTCGTCCAGTAACCTTTCCAACGAGCTAAACATCGTCCAAATCCGACCACGGATGAGGAAGTTATGAGGGTTTTTGTGGGAATAGGGGATGTCGGGAATATTCCTGACCATTTACTCTCACCCCACTCTTGGAGGCCCAAACAGTCTCCAAATGCAACGAATCCTATAGGAGTTTCGTAGAGAATTGACTCACCTTTCCAATGAACTTAAAATTGACCCAATCCGACATAAAACGAGGGAGTTACGAGCGTTTTATTCGCATCACACGACTAAGAAAGATTAATGACCGAGATTGAAGAACGATGATGAAAGGTTTCTAGCATGGTTTCGGGGTACCAGATGGCCTCAGAATCAGAAGAGTCCTCCTCTGTTTTGAAAGCTCGTCCAGTTAACTTTCCAACGGGCTAAACATCGTCCAAATCCGACATCGGATGAGGGAGTTATGAGGGTTTTTGTGGGAATAGGGGATGTCGGGAATATTCCGGACCATTTACTCTCACCCCACTTTTGGAGGCCCAAACGGTCTCCGAATGCGATGATTCCTATAGGAGTTTCGTAGAGCACTGACTCGATTAACGACCGAGATTGAAGAACGACGATGAAAGGTTTCTAGCGCACTTTCGGGGTACCAGATGGCCTCAGAATCAGAAGAGTCCTCCTCCGTTTTGAAAGCTCGTCTAGTTACCTTCCCAGTAACCTAAACGTCGTCCAAATCCGACCGCGGGTGTGGAAGTTATGAGGGTTTTTGTGGGAATAGGGGATGTCGAGAATATTCCTAACCATTTACTCTCACCCCACTCTTCGAGGCCCAAACGGTCTCCGAATGCGACGAATCCTATAAGAGTTTTGTAGAGAACTGACTCACCTTTCCAATGAACTTAAAATTGACCCAATCCGACATATAACGAGGGAGTTACGAGCATTTTATTTGAAACACACGATTTTGAAAGATTAACGACCAAGATTGACAAACTACGATCAAAGGCTTCTGGTGTGCTTTCAGGGTACTAGATGGCCTCAGAATTAGAAGAGTCCTCCTCCGTTTTGAAACCTCATCCAGTTAACTTTCCAACGAGCTAAACATCGTCCAAATCCGACATCGGATGAGGGAGTTATGAGGGTTTTTGTGTGAATAGGGGATGTCGGGAATATTCCAGACCATTTACTCTCACCCCACTTTTGGAGGCCCAAACGGTCTCCGAATGGGATGATTCCTATAGAAGTTTCATAGAGCACGGACTCACCTTTCCAATGAACTAAAAATCGACCCAATCCCACATATAACGAGGGAGTTACGAGCGTTTTATTCACAAAACACGATTTCGAATGATTAACGACCGAGATTGACAAACTACGATCAAAGGCTTCTGGGGTGCCTTTGGGGTAACAGATGGCCTCAGAATCCGAAGAGACTTCCTCCATTTTGAAAGATCGGCCAGTTATCTTTCCAACGAGCTAAACATCATCCAAATCCGACCTCGGATGAGGGAGTTATGAGGGTTTTTGTGGGAATAGGGGATGTCTGGAATATTTCGGACCATTTACTCTCACCCCACTTTTGGAGGCCCAAACAGCCTCCGAGTGCGAGAATTCCTATAGGAGTTTCGTAGAACACTGACTCACCTTTCCAATGAAAATCAACCCAATCCGATATATAACGAGGTAGTTATGAGCATTTTATTCGCAACACGCGATTTCGAATGATTAACGACCGAGATTGACAAACGACGATCAAAGGCTTCTGGGGTGGTTTCGGGGTAACAGATGGCCTCAGAATCAGAAGAGTCTTTCTCCATTTTGAAAGCTCGTCCAGTTATCTTTCCAACGAGCTAAACATCATCTAAATCTGACCTCGGATGAGGGAGTTATGAGGGTTTTTGTGGGAATAGGGGATGTCGGGAATATTTCGGACCATTTACTCTCACCCCACTATTGGAGGCCCAAATGGTCTCCGAATGTGATGATTCCTATAGGAGTTTCGTTAAGCGCTGACTCACCTTTCCAATGAACTGAAAATTGACCCAATCCGACATATAACGTGGGAGTTACGAGCATTTTATTCTTATCACACTATTAAGAAAGATTAACGACCGAGATTGATGAATGACGATGAAAGGTTTCTAGCGCGCTTTCGGGGTACCAGATGGCCTAAGAATCAGAAGAGACCTCCTTTTTGAAAGCTCGTCTAGCAACATTTCCAACGAGCTAAACATCGTCCAAATCCGACCTCGGATGAGAAAGTTATGAGGGTTTTTGTGGGAATTGGGGATGTCAGGAATATTCCTGACCACTTACTCTCACCCCACTGTTGGAGGCCTAAACGGTCTCCGAATGCGACGAATCCTATAGGAGTTTCGTAGAGAACTGACTCACCTTTCCAATGAACTGAAAATCGACCCAATCCGACATATAACGAGGGAGTTACGAGCATCTTATTCGAAACACACGATTTCGAAAGATGAACGATTGAGATTGGCAAACTACGATCAAAGGCATCTGGTGCACTTTCGGGGTACCAGATGGCCTCAGAATCAGAAGAGTCCTCCTCTAATTTGAAAGCTCGTCCAGTTAACTTTCCAACGAGCTAATCATCGTTGAAATCCGACATCGGATGAGGGAGTTATGAGGGTTTTTGTGGGAATAGGGGATGTCGAGAATATTCCAGACCGTTTACTCTCACCCCACTATTAGAGGCCCAAACAGTCTCTGAATCCGATGATTCCTATAGGAGTTTCGTAGAGCACTGACTAACCTTTCCAATGAACTAAGAATCAACCCAATCTGACGTATAACGAGGGAGTTACGAGCGTTTTATTCGCAACACACCCTTTCAAATTATTAATGATCGAGATTGACAAACGACGATCAAAGGCTACTGGGGTGCTTTCGGGGTACCAGATGACCTCAGAATCAGAAGAGTTCTCCTCCGTTTTGAAATCTCATCAAGTTATCTTTCCAACGAGCTAAACATCATCCAAATCCGACCTCGGATGAGGGAGTTATTAGGGTTTTTGTGGGAATAGGGGATGTCGGGAATATTCTGGACCATTTACTCTCACCCCAGTTTTGGAGGCCCAAACGGTCTCCGAATGTAACGAATCCTATAGGAGTTTCGTAGAGAACTGACTCACCTTTCCAATGAACTTGAAATCGACCCAATCTGACATATAACGAGGGAGTTACGAGCGTTTTATTCGCATCAAATGATTAAGAAAGATTAATGACGGAGATTGAAGAACGACGATGAAAGGTTTCTGGCATGCTTTTGGGGTATCAGATGGCCTCAGAATCAGAAGAGTCCTCCTCCGTTTTGAAAGCTCGTCCAGTTAACTTTCCAACGAGCTAAACATCGTCCAAATCCGACATCGGATGAGGGAATTATGAGGGTTTTTGTGGGAATAGGGGATGTCGGGAATATTCCGGACCAATTACTCTCACCCCACTTTTGGAGGCCCAAACGGTCTCCGAATGCGATGATTCCTATAGGAGTTTCGTAGAGCACTAACTCGATTAATGACCGAGATTGAAGAACGACGTTGAAAGGTTTCTAGCGCGCTTTTGGGGTACCAGATGGCCTCAGAATCAGAAGAGTCCTCCTCCGTTTTGAAAGTTCGTCTAGTTTCCTTTCCAACGAGCTAAACATCGTCGAAATCCGACCTCGGATGAGGAAGTTATGAGGGTTTTTTTGGGAATAGGGGATGTCGGGAATATTCCTGACCATTTACTCTCACCCCACTGTAGGAGGCCCAAACGGTCTCCAAATGCAACGAATCCTATAGGAGTCTCGTAGAGAACTGACTCACCTTTCCAATGAAGTTAAAATTGACCCAATCCGACATATAACGAGGGAGTTATGAGCATTTTATTCGAATACACGATTTTGAAAGATTAACGACCGAGATTAACAAACGACGATCAAAGGCTTCAGGTGTGCTTTCGGGGTACCAGATGACCTCAGAATTAGAAGAGTCCTCCTCCATTTTGAAAGCTCGTCCAGTTAACATTCCAACGAGCTAAACATCGTCCAAATCCGACATCGGATGAGGGAGTTATGAGGGTTTTTGTGGGAATAGGGGATGTCCAGAATATTTCAGACCCATTACTCTCACCCCACTTTTAGAGGCACAAACGGTCACCGAATGGGATGATTCCTATTGGAGTTTCGTAGAGCACGGACTGACCTTTCCAATGAACTAAAATTCGACCCAATCCGACATATAAGGAGGGAGTTACGAGCGTTTTATTCGCAACACATGATTTCGAATGATTAACGACCGAGATTGACAAACGTTGATCAGAGGCTTCTGGGGTGCTTTCGGGGTAACAGATGGCCTCAGAATCAGAAAAGTCTTCCTCCGTTTTGAAAGCTCGGCCAGTTTCTTTCCAACGAGCTAAACATCATCCAAATCCGACCTCGGATGAGGGAGTTATGATGGTTTTTGTGGGAATAGGGGATGTCAGGAATATTCCGGACCATTTACTCTCACCCCACTATTGGAGGCCCAAATGGTCGCTGAATGTGATGATTCCTATAGGAGTTTCGTAAAGCACTGTCTCACCTTTCCAATGAACTGAAAATCGACCCAATCCGACATATAACGAGGGAGTTACGAGCATTTTATTCGCATCACACTTTTAAGAAAGATTAACGACCGAGATTGTAGAATGACGATGAAAGGTTTCTAGCGCACTTTTGGGGTACCAGATGGCCTCAGAATTAGAAGAGTCCTCCGTTTTGAAAGCTCGTCTAGCTACCTTTCCAACGAGCTAAACATCGCCCAAATCCGACATCGGATGAGAAAGTTATGAGGGTTTTTGTGGGAATACGGGATGTCAGGAATATTCCTGACCATTTACTCTCACCTCACTCTTGGAGGCCCAAACGGTTTCCGAATGCGACGAATCCTATAGGAGTTTTGTAGAGAACAGACTCACCTTTCTAATGAACTTAAAATCGACCCAATCCGACATATAACGAGGGAGTTACGAGCATCTTATTCGAAACACACGATTTTGAAAGATTAACGACCAAGATTGGCAAACTACGATCAAAGGCTTCTGGTGCACTTTCGGGTTGCCAGATGGCCTTAGAATCAGAAGAATACTCCTCCATTTTGAAAGCTCGCCCAGTTAACTTTCCAACGAGCTAAGCATCGTCCAAATCCGACATCGGATGAGGGAGTTATGTGGATTTTTGTGGGAATAGGGGATGTCAGGAATATTCCAGACCATTTACTCTCACCCCACTTTTGGAGGCCCAAACAGTCTCCGAATCCGATGATTCCTGTTGGAGTTTCGTAGAGCACTGACTCACCTTTCCAATGAACTAGAAATTGACCCAATCTGACAAATAACGAGGTAGTTACGAGCGTTGTATTTGCAACACACGATTTCGAATGATTAACGATCGAGATTGACAAACGACGATCAAAGGCTTCTGGGGTGCTTTCGGGGTGCCAGATGGCCTCAGAATCAGAAGAGTCCTCCTGCATTTTGTAATCTCGTCCAGTTATCTTTCCAATGATCTAAACATCATCGAAATCCGACCTCGGATGAGGGAGTTATTAGGGTTTTTGTGGGAATAGGGGATGTCGGGAATATTCTGAATCATTTACTATCACCCCACTTTTGGAGGACCAAACGGTCTCCGAATGTGACGATTCCTATAGGAGTTTCGTAGAACACTGACTCACCTTTCCAATGAACCAAAAATTGACCCAATCTGACATATAACGAGGGAGTTACGAGTGTTTTATTCGCATCACACGATTAAGAAAGATTAACGACGGAGATTAAAGAACGATGATGAAAGGCTTCTAGCGCACTTTCGGGGTACCAGATTGCCTCAGAATCAGAAGAGACTTCCTCTGTTTTGAAACCTCCTCTAGTTACCTTTCCAACGAGCTAAACATCGTCCAAATCCGACCACGGATGAGGAAGTTATGAGGGTTTTTATGGGAATAGGGGATGTCGGAAATATTCCTGACCATTTACTCTCACCCCACTCTTGGAGGCCCAAACGGTCTCCGAATGCAACGAATCCTATATGAGTTTCGTAAAGAACTGACTCACATTTCTAATGAACTTAAAATCGACCCAATCCGACATATAACGAGGGAGTTACGAGCGTTTTATTCGCAACACACGAATAAGAAAGATTAACGACCGAGATTGAAGAACGACGATGAAAAGTTTCTGGCGCGCTTTCGGGGTACCAGATGGCCTGAGAATCAGAAGATTCCTCCTCCGTTTTGAAAGATCGTCCAGTTAACTTTCCAACGAGCTAAACATCGTCCAAATCCGACATCGGATGAGGGAGTTATGAGGGTTTTTGTGGGAATAGGGGATGTCAGGAATATTCCGGACCATTTACTCTCACCCCACTATCGAAGGCCCAAACGCTCTCCGAATGCAATGATTCCTATAGGAGTTTCGTAGAGCACTAGCTCGATTAACGACCGAGATTGATGAACGATGATGAAAGGTTTCTAGCGCACTTTTGGGGTACCAGATGGCCTCAGAATCAGAAGAGTCCTCCTCTGTTTTGAAAGCTCATCTGGTTACCTTTCCAAAGAGCTAAACATCATCGAAATCCAACCTCGGATGAGGAAGTTATGAGGTTTTTGTGGGAATAGGGGATGCCGAGAATATTCCTGACCATTTACTCTCACCCCACTCTTGGAGGCCCAAACGATCTCCGAATGTGACGAATCCTATAGGAGTTTCGTAGAGAACTGACTCACCTTTCTAATGAACTTAAAATTGACCCAATCCGACATATAACGAGGGAGTTACGAGCATTTTATTCGAAATACACGATTTTGAAAGATTAACGACCGAGATTGACAAACTACGATCAAAGGCTTCGGGTGTGCTTTCGGGGTACCAGATGACCTCAGAATTAGAAGAGTCCACCTCCGTTTTAAAAGCTCGTCCAGTTAACTTTCCAACGAGCTAAACATCGTCCAAATCCGACATCGAATGAGGGAGTTATGATGGTTTTTGTGGGAATAGGGGATGTCCTGAATATTCCAGACCATTTACTCTCACCCCACTTCTGGAAGCCCAAACGCTCTCTGAATGGCATGATTCCTATTGGAGTTTCGTAGAGCATGGACTCACCTTTCCAATGAACTAAAAATCGACCCAATCCGACATATAAGGAGGGAGTTACGAGCGTTTTATTCGCAACACACGATTTGGAATGATTAACGACCGAGATTGACAAACGTTGATCAAAGGCTTCTGGGATGCTTTCGGGGTACTTGATGGCCTCAGAATGAGAAGATTCCTCCTCCATTTTGAAAGCTCGTCCAGTTACATTTCCAACGAGCTAGACATCGTCCAAATCCGACCTCGGATGAGGGAGTTATGAGGGTTTTTGTGGGAATAGGGGATGTCGGGAATATTCCGGACCATACTCTCACCCCACTTTTGGATGCCCAAACGGTCTCCGAATGCGAGGATTCCTATAGGAGTTTCATAGAACACTGACTCACATTTCCAATGAACTAAAAATCGACCCAACCCGACATATAACAAGGGAGTTATGAGCGTTTTATTCGCAACACAAAATTTCGAATGATTAACGACCGAGATTGACAAACGATGATCAAAGGCTTCTGGGGTGCTTTCGGGTAACAGATGGCCTCAGAATCAGAAGTGTCTTCCTCCATTTTGAAAGATCATCTGGTTATCTTTCCAACGAGCTAAACATCATCCAAATCTGACCTCGGATGAGGGAGTTATGATGGTTTTTGTGGGAATAGGGGATGTTGGGAATATTTCGGACCATTTACTCTCACCCCACTTTTGGAGGCCCAAATGGTCTCCGAATGAGATGATTCCTATAGGAGTTTCGTAGAGCACTGACTCACCTTTCCAATGAACTAAAAATCGACCCTATTCGACATATAACGAGGGAGTTACGAGTATTTTATTCGTATCACATGATTAAGAAGGATGAACGACCGAGATTGAAGAACGACGATGAAAGGTTTCTAGCGCGCTTTCGGGGTACCAGATGGCCTTAGAATCAGAAGAGTCCTCCTCCGTTTTGAAAGCTCATCCAGTTACGTTTCCATCGAGCTAAACTTCGTCCAAATCGGACCTCGAATGACGAAGTTATGAGGGTTTTTCTGGGAATAGGGGATGTCGGGAATATTCCTGACCATTTTCTCTCATCCCTCTCTTGGAGGCCCAAACGGTCTCCAAAAGCAACGAATCCTATAGGAGTTTCCTAGAGAACTGACTCACCTTTCCAATGAACTTAAAATCGACCCAATCCGACATATAACGAGGTAGTTACGAGCATTTTATTCGAAACACACGATTTGGAAAGATTAACGACCGAGATTGACAAACTACGATCAAAGGCGTCTGGTGCTCCTTCTTCATTTTATTCGGGGTACCAGATGGCCTCAGAATCAGAAGAGTCCTCCTTAATTTTGAAAGCACATCCAGTTAACTTTCCAACGAGCTAAGCATCGTCCAAATCCGACATTGGATGAGGGAGTTATGATGGTTTTTGTGGGAATAGGGGATGTCGGGAATATTCCAGACCATTTACTCTCACCCCACTTTTGGAGGCCCAAACAGTCTCCGAATCCGATGATTCCTATAGGAGTTTTGTAGAGCACTGACTTACCTTTCCAATGAACTAAAAATCAACCCAATGTGAAATATAACAAGGGAGTTACGAGCATTTTATTCGCAACACACGATTTCTAATGATTAACGATAGAGATTGAAAAATGACGATCAAAGGCTTCTGGGGTGCTTTCGGGGTACCAGATGGCCTCAGAATCAGAAGGGTCCTGCTCCATTTTGAATTCTCGTCTAGTTATCTTTCCAACGAGCTAAACATCATCCAAATCCGACCTCGGATGAGGGAGTTATGAGGGTTTTTGTAGGAATAAGGGATGTCGGGAATATTCTGGACCATTTACTCTCACCCCACTTTTGTAGGACCAAACGGTCTCCGAATGTGATGATTCATATAGGAGTTTCGTAGAGCACTGACTCACCTTTCCAATGAACTGAAAATCGACCCAATCTGACATATAACGAGGGAGTTATGAGCGTTTTATTCGCAACACACGATTTCAAATGATTAACGACCGAGATTGACAAACAATGATCAAAGGCTTCTAGGGTACTTTTGGGGTAACAGATGGCCTCAGAATCAGAAGAGTCTTCCTCTATTTTGAAAGCTCGTCTAGTTATCTTTCCAACGAGCTAAGCATCATCCAAATTCGACCTCGGATGAGGGAGTTATGAGGGTTTTGTGGGAATAGGGGATGTCAGGAATATTCCGGACCATTTACTCTCACCCCACTTTTAGAGGCCCAAATGGTCTCCGAATGCGAGGATTCCTATAAGAGTTTCGTAGAACACTGACTCACCTTTCCAATGAACTGAAAATCGACCCAATCCGACATGTAACGAGGGAGTTATGAGCATTTTATTCGCAACAAACGATTTCGAATGATTAACGACCTTGATTGACAAATGACGATCAAAGGCTTCTGGGGTACTTTCGGGGTAACAGATGGCCTCAGAATCAGAGGAGTCTTACTTCGTTTTGAAAGCTCGTCCAGTTATCTTTCCAACGAGCTAAACATCATCCAAATTTGACCTCGGATGAGGGAGTTATGAGGGTTTTTGTGGGAATAGGGGATGTCGGGAATATTCCAGACCATTTACTCTCACCCCACTTTTGGAGGCCCAAATGGTCTCCGAATGCGATGATTCCTATAGGAGTTTCGTAGAGCACTGACTCACCTTTCCAATGAACAGAAAATTGACCCAATCCGACATATAACGAGGGAGTTACGAGCATTTTATTCGCATCACACGATTAAGGAAGATTAACGACCGAGATTGAAGAACAACGATGAAAGGTTTCTAGCGCGCTTTCGAGGTACCATATGGCCTCAGAATCAGAAGAGTCCTCCTCCATTTTGAAACCTCGTCCAGTAATCTTTCCAACGAACTAAACATCCTCCAAGTCCGACCTCGAATCACCTCTATAATAAACTGAAAATCGACCCAATCTGACATATAACGAGGGAGTTACGAGCGTTTTATTCGCATCACATGATTAGGAAAGATTAACGACCGAGATTAAAGAATGAAAGGATTCTAGCGCACTTTCAGGGTACCAGATGACCTCAGAATCAGAAGTGACTTCCTCTGTTTTGAAAGCTCGTCTAGTTACCTTTCCAACTAGCTAAACATAGTCCAAATCCGACCTCGAATGAGGAAGTGATGAGGGTTTTTGTCGGAATAGGGGATGTCGGGAATATTCCTGACCATTTACTCTCACCCCACTCTTGGAGGCCCAAACGGTCTCCGAATGCAATGAATCCTATAGGAGTTTCGTAGAGAACTGACTCACCTTTCCAATGAACTTAAAATTGACCCAATCCGACATATAACGAGGGAGTTGCGAGCATTTTATTTCCATCACACGATTAAGAAAGATTATCGACCGAGATTGAAGAATGACGATGAAAGGTTTCTAGCGCGCTTTCGGGGTACCAGATGGCCTCAGAATCAGAAGAGTCCTCTGTTTTGAAAGCTCGTTAAGTTGCCTTTCCAACGAGCTAAACATCGTCCAAATTCGACCTCGGATGAGGAAGTTATGAGGGTTTTTTTGGGAATAGGAGATGTCGAGAATATTCATGACCATTTACCTCACCTCATTCTTGGAGGCCCAAACGGTCTCCGAATGCGACGAATCCTGTAGGAGTTTCGTAGAGAACTGACTCACCTTTCCAATGAACTAAAAATCGACCCAATCCGACATATAACGAGGGAGTTACGAGCATTTTATTCGAAACACACGATTTTGAAAGATTAACGACCGAGATTGACAAACTACGATCAAAGGCTTCTGGTGTGCTTTTTGGGTACCAACTGGCCTCTGAATTAGAAGAGTCCTCTCCGTTTTGAAAGCTCATCCAGTTATCTTTCCAACGAGCTAAACATCATCCAAATCCGACCTCGGATGAGGGAGTTACGAGGGTTTTTGTGGGAAGAGGGGATGTCGGGAATATTCCGGACCATTTAATCTCACCCCACTTTTGGAGGCCTAAATGGTCTCCGAATGTGATGATTCCAACAGGAGTTTCGTAAAGCACTGACTCGCCTTTCCAATTAACTAAAAATCGACCCAATCCGACATATAACGAGGGAGTTACGAGCATTTTATTCGGATCACACGAGTAAGAAAGATTAACGACCGAGATTAAAGAACGAAGATTAAAGGTTTCTACCACACTTTCGGGGTACCAGATGGCCTCAGAATCAGAAGAGTCCCTCTCCGTTTTGAAAGCTCGTCTAGTTACCTTTCCAACGAGCTAAACATCATCCAAATCCGACCTCGGATGAGGAAGTTGTGAGTATTTTTGTGGGAATAGCGGATGTCGGGAATATACCTGACCATTTACTCTCACCCCACTCTTGGAGGCCCAAACGGTCTCCGAATGCAACGAATCCTTTAGGAGTTTCATAGAGAACTGACTCACCTCTAAAATGAACTTAAAATCGACCCAATCCGACATATAACGAGGAAGTTACGAGCATCTTATTCGAAACACACGATTTCGAAAGATTAACGACCGAGATTGACAAACTTCGATCAAAGGCTTCTGGTGCACTTTCGGGGTACCAGATGTACTCAGAATCAGAAGAGGCCTCCATTTTGAAAGCTCATCCAGTTAACTTTCCAACGAGGTAAACATCGTCCAAATCTGACATCGGATGAGGGAGTTATGAGGGTTTTTGTGGGAATTGGGGATGTCCGGAATATTCCCGACCATTTACGGTCACCCCACTTTTGGAGGCTGAAACAGTCTCTAAATCCGATGATTCCTATAGGAGTTTCGTAGAGCACTGACTCACCTTTCCAATGAACTAACAATCGACCCAATCTGACAAATAACGAGGGAGTTACGAGCGTTTTATTCGCAACACACGATTTCGAATGATTAACAATCGAGATTGACAAACGACGATCAAAGGCTTCTGGGGTGCTTTCAGGGTACCAGATGGCCTCAGAATCAGAAGAGTCCTCTCCGTTTTGAAATCTGGTCTAGTTATCTTTCCAACGAGCTAAACATGATCCAAATCCGTCCTCGGATGAGGGAGTTATTAGGGTTTTTGTGGGAATAGAGGATGTCGGGAATATTCTGGACCATTTACTCTCACCCCACTTTTGGAGGCCAAAACGGTATCCGAATGCGAGGATTCCTGTAGGAGTCTCGTAGAACACTGACTCACCTTTCCAATGAACTGAAAATCGACCCAATCCGACATATAACGAGGAAGTTATGAGCGTTTTATTCGCAACACACGATTTCGAATGATTAACGACCAAGATTGACAAACGACGATCAAAGGCTTCTGTGGTGCTTTTGGGATAACAGATGGCCTCAGAATCAGAAGAGTCTTCCTCCATTTTGAAAGCTCGTCCAGTTATCTTTCCAACGAGCTAAACATCATCCAAATCTGACCTCGGATGAGGGAGTTATGAGGGTTTTTGTGGGAATAGGGGATGTCGAGAATATTCCAGACCATTTACACTCACCCCACTTTTAGCGGCCCAAATGGTCTCCGAATGCGATGATTCTTGTAGGAATTTCGTAAAGCACTGACTCACCTTTCCAATGAACTAAAAATTGACCCAATCTGACTTATAACGAGGGAGTTACGAGCATTTTATTCGCATCACACGATTAAGAAAGATTAACGACCGAGATTGAAGAACGATGATGAAAGGTTTCTAGCGATCTTTCGGGGTACCAGATGGCCTCAGAATCAGAAGAGTCCCTCTCCATTTTGAAATCTTGTCTAGTTATCTTTCCAACGAGCGAAACATCCTCCAAATCCGACCTCGGATGAGGGAGTTATGAGGGTTTTTGTGGGAATTAGGGATGTCGGGAATATTTTGGACCATTTACTCTCACCCCACTTTTGGAGGACCAAACAGTCTCCGAATGCGATGATTCCTATAGGAGTTTCTTAGAGCACTGACTCACCTTTCCAATGAACTGAAAATCGACCCAATCTGACATATAACGAGGGAGTTACGAGCGTTTTATTCGCAACACACGATTTCGAATGATTAATGACCAAGATTGACAAACGACGATCAAAGGCTTCTGGGGTGCTTTCGGGATACCAGATGGCCTCAGAATCAGAAGTGTCTCCCTCTGTTTTGAAAGCTCGTCTAGTTACCTTTCCAACGACCTAAACATCGTCCAAATCCGACCTCGAATGAGGAAGTCATGAGGGTTTTTGTGGGAATAGGGGATGTCGGGAATATTCCTGACCATTTACTCTCACCCCACTCTTGGAGGCCCAAACGGTCTCCGAATGGAACGAATCCTATAGGTGTTTCGTAGAGAACTGAGTCACCTTTCCAATGAACTTAAAATTCACCCAATCCGACATATAACGAGGGAGTTACGAGCATTTTATTTCCATCACACGATTAAGAAAGATTATCGACCGAGATTGAAGAATGATGATGAAAGGTTTCTAGCGCGCTTTCAGGGTACCAGATGGCCTCAGAATCAGAAGTGTCCTACGCCATTTTGAAAGCTCGTCAAGTTGTCTTTCCAACGAGCTAAACATCGTCCAAATACAACCTCGGATGAGGAAGTTATGAGGGTTTTTTTGGGAATAGGAGATGTCACGAATATTCATGAACATTTACTCTCACCCCATTCTTGGAGGCCCAAACGGTCTCCGAATGCGACGAATCTTGTAGGAGTTTCGTAGAGAACTGACTCACCTTTCCAATGAACTTAAAATCGACCCAATCCGACATATAACGAGGGAGTTACGAGCATTTTATTCGAAACACAAGATTTTGAAAGATTAACGACCGAGATTGACAAACTACGATCAAAGGCTTCTGGTGTGCTTTCGGGGTACCAAATGGCCTCAGAATTAGAAGAGTCCTCTCCGTTTTGAAAGCTCGTCCAGTTATCTTTCCAACGAGCTAAACATCATCCAAATCTGACCTCGGATGAGGGAGTTATGAGGGTTTTTGTGGGAAGAGGGGATGTCGGGAATATTCCAGACCATTTAATTTCACCCCACTTTTAGAGGCCCAAATGGTCTCCGAATGTGATGATTCCAACAGGAGTTTCGTAGAGCACTGACTCACGTTTCGAATGAACTAAAAATTGACCCAATCCGACATATAACGAGAGAGTTACGAGCATTTTATTCGGATCACACGATTAAGAAAGATTAACGACCGAGATTGAAGAACGACGATTAAAGGTTTATACCGCACTTTCGGGGTACCAGATGGCCTCAGAATCAGAAGAGTCCTCCTCCATTTTGAAATCTCGTCTAGTTACCTTTCCAACGAGCTAAACATCATCCAAATCCAACCTCGGATGAGGAAGTTATGAGGGTTTTTGTGGGAATAGCGGATGTCGGGAATATACCTGACCATTTCCTCTCACCCCACTCTTGGAGGCCCAAATGGTCTCTGAATGCAATGAATCCTATAGGAGTTTCCTAGAGAACTGACTCACCTCTAAAATAAACTTAAAATCGACCCAATCCGACATATAACGAGGAAGTTACGAGCATCTTAGTCGAAACACACGATTTCGAAAGATTAACGACCGAGATTGACAAACTACGATCAAGGGCTTCTGGTGCACTTTCGGGGTACCAGATGTACTCAAAATCAGAAGAGTCCACCTCCATTTTGAAAGCTCATCCACTTAACTTTCCAACGAGGTAAAAATCGTCCAAATCCGACATCGGATGAGGGAGTTATCAGGGTTTTTGTGGGAATAGGGGATGTCCAGAATATTCCAGACCATTTACTGTCACCTCACTTTTGGAGGCCCAAATAGTCTCCGAATCCGATGATTCCTATAGGCGTTTCGTAGAGCACTGACTCACCTTTCCAATGAACTAATAATCGACCCAATCTGACATATAACGAGGGAGTTACGAGTGTTTTATTCGTAACACACGATTTTGAATGATTAACGATCGAGATTGACAAACGACGATCAAAGGCTTCTGGGGTGCTTTCGGGATAACAGATGGCCTCAGAATTAGAAGAGTCTTCCTCCGTTTTGAAAGTTCGTCCAGTTATCTTTCCAACGAGCTAAACACCCTCCAAATCCGACCTCGGATGAGGGAGTTATGAGGGTTTTTGTGGGAATAGCGGATGTCGGGAATATTCTGGACCATTTACTCTCACACCACTTTTGGAGGACCAAACGGTCTCTGAATGTGATGATTCCTATAGGAGTTTCGTAGAGCACTGACTCACCTTTCCAATGAACTGAAAATCGACCCAATCTGACATATAACGAGGGAGTTATGAGCGTTTTATTCGCATCACACGATTAAGAAAGATTAACGACCGAGATTAAAGAATGATGATGAAAGGCTTCTAGTGCAGTTTCGGTGTACCAGATGGCCTCAGAATCAGAAGAGTCGTCCTCTGTTTTGAAAGCTCGTCCAGTTACCTTTCCAACGAGCTAAACATCGTCCAAATCCGACCTCGAATGAGGAAGTTATGAGGGTTTTTGTGGGAATAGGGGATGTCAGGAATATTCCTGACCATTTACTCTCACCCCACTCTTGGAGGCCCAAACGGTCTCCGAATGCAACGAATCCTATAGGAGTTTCGTAGAGAACTGACTCACCTTTCCAATGAACTTAAAATTGACCCAATCCGACATATAACGAGGGAGTTACGAGCATTTTATTTCCATCACACGATTAAGAACGATTATCGACCGAGATTGACAAACGACGATCTAAGGCTTCTGGGGTGCTTTCGCCGTACCAGATGGCCTCAGAATCAGAAGAGTCCTCCTCCATTTTGAAATCTGGTCTAGTTATCTTTCCAACGAGCTAAACATCATCCAAATCCGACCTCGGATGAGGGAGTTATTAGGGTTTTTGTGGGAATAGAGGGTGCCAGGAATATTCTTGACCATTTAATCTCACCCCACTTTCAGAGGCCCAAACGGTCTCCGAATGCGAGGATTCCTGTAGGAGTTTCGTAGAACACTGACTCACCTTTCCAATGAACTGAAAATCGACCCAATCTGACATATAACGAGGAAGTTATGATTGTTTTATTCGCAACACACGATTTCGAATGATTAACGACGGAGATTGACAAACGACGATCAAAGGCTTCTGGGGTGCTTTCGGGAAAATAGATGGCCTCAGAATCAAAAGAGTCTTCTCCGTTTTGAAATCTCGTCCAGTTATCTTTCCAACGAGCTAAACATCATCCTAATCTGACCTCTGATGAGGGAGTTATGAGGGTTTTTGTGGGAATAGGGGATGTCGGGAATATTCTGGACCATTTACTCTCACCCCACTTTTGGAGGACCGAACGGTCTCTGAATGCGATGATTCCTATAGGAGTTTCATAGAGCACTGACTCACCTTTTCAATGAACTGAAAATCGACCCAATCTGACATATAACGAGGGAGTTACGAGCATTTAATTCTCATCACATGATTAAGAAAGATTAACGGCCGAGATTAAAGAACGATGATGAAAGGCTTCTAGTGCACTTTTGGGGTACCAGATGGCCTCAGAATCAGAAGATGCTTCCTCTGTTTTGAAAGCTCGTCCAGTTACCTTTCCAACGAGCTAAACATCGTCCAAATCCGACGTCGAATGAGGAAGTTATGAGGGTTTTTGTGGGAACTAGGGATGTCAGGAATATTCCTGACCATTTACTCTCATTCCACTCTTGGAGGCCCAAACGGTCTCCGAATGCAACGAATCCTATATGAGTTTCGTAGAGAACTGACTCACCTTTCCAATGAACTTAAAATTGACCCAATCCGACAAATAACGAGGGAGTTACGAGCATTTTATTTCCATCACACGATTAAGAAAGATTATCGACCAAGATTGAAGAACGAGGATGAAAGGTTTCTAGCGTGCTTTCGGGGTACCAGATGGCCTCAGAATTAGAAGAGTCCTCCTCCGTTTTGAAAGCTCGTCAAGTTACCTTTCCAACGAACTAAACATCGTCCAAATCCGACCTCGGATGAGGAAGTTATGAGGGTTTCTTTGGGAATAGGCGATGTCGAGAATTTTCCTGACCATTTACTCTCACCCCATTCTTGGTGGCCCAAACGGTCTCCGAATGCGACGAATCCTATAGGAGTTTTATAGAGAACTGACTCACCTTTCCAATGAACTTAAAATCGACCCAATCCGACATATAACGAGGGAGTTACGAGCATTTTATTCGAAACACACGATTTTGAAAGATTAACGACCGAGATTGACAAACTACGATCAAAGGCTTCTGGTGTACTTTCAGGGTACCAGATGGCCTCAGAATTAGAAGGGTCCTCCTCCATTTTGAAAGCTCGTCCAGTTATCTTTCCAACGAGCTAAACATCATCCAAATCTGACCTCGGACGAGGGAGTTATGAGGGTTTTTGTGGGAAGAGGGGATGTCAGGAATATTCCGGACCATTTAATCTCACCCCACTTTTGGAGGCCCAAATTGTCTCCGAATGCGATAATTCCTATAGGAGTTTCGTAGAGCACTGACTCACCTTTCCAATGAACTAAAAATTGACCCAATCCGACATATAACGAGGGAGTTACGAGCATTTTATTCGGATCACACAATTAAGAAAGATTAAAGACCGAGATTGAAGAACGACGATAAAAGGTTTCTAGCGCACTTTCGGGGTACCAGATGGCCTCAGAATCAGAAGAGTCCTACTTCGTTTTGAAAGCTCGTCTAGTTACCTTTCCAACGATCTAAACATCATCCAAATCTGACCTCGAATGAGGAAGTTATGAGGGTTTTTGTTGGAATAGCGGATGTTGGGAAAATTCCTGACCATTTACTCTCACCCCACTCTTGGAGGCCGAAACGGTCTCCGAATGCAACGAATCCTATAGGAGTTTCATAGAGAACCGAATCACCTCAAAATTGAACTTAAAATCGACCCAATCCGACATATAACGAGGAATTACGAGTATCTTATTCGAAACACAGGATTTCCAAAGATTAACGATCGAGATTGATAAACTACGATCAAAGGCTTCTGGTGCACTTTCGGGGTACCAGATGTCCGCAGAATCAGAAGATTGCTCTCCGTTTTGAAAGCTCATCCAGTTAACTTTCCAACGAGGTAAACATCGTCCAAATTCGACATCGGATGAGGGAGTTATGAGGGTTTTTGTGGGAATAGGGGATGTCGGGAATATTCCAGACCATTTACTCTCACCCCACTTTTAGAGGCCCAAATGGTCTCCGAATGCGATGATTCCTATAGGAGTTTCATAGAGAACTGAATCACCTT
The DNA here is from genome assembly GCA_021015155.1 of Magnolia officinalis. NCBI lineage: Eukaryota > Viridiplantae > Streptophyta > Magnoliopsida > Magnoliales > Magnoliaceae > Magnolia > Magnolia officinalis. The sequence continues at coordinate 24,312,227 of JAJHSJ010000019.1, forward strand.
TCCAATGAACTAAAAATCGACTCAATCCGACATATAACGAGGGAGTTACGAGTATTTTATTCGCATCACACGATTAAGAAAGATTAACGACCGAGATTGAAGAACGACGATGAAAGGTTTCTAGCACGATTTTGGGGTACCAGATGGCCTCAGAATCAGAAGAGTCCTCCGTTTTGAAAGCTCCTCCAGTTTCCTTTCCAACGAACTAAACTTCGTCCAAATTCGACCTCGAATGAAGAAGTTATGAGGGTTTTTGTGGGAATAGGGGATGCCGGGAATATTCCTGACCATTTACTCTCACCCCACTCTTGGAGGCCCAAACGGTCTCCGAATGCGATGAATCCTATAGGAGTTTCATAGAGAACTGACTCACCTTTCCAATGAACTTAAAATCGACCCAATCCGACATATAACGAGGGAGTTACGCGCATTCTATTCGAAACAAACGATTTCAAAAGATTAACGACCGAGATTGACAAACTACGATCAAAGGGGTACCAGATGGCCTCAGAATCAGAAGTTTCCTCTTCCTTTTTGAAAGCTCGTCCAGTAAACTTTCCAACGAGCTAAACATCGTCCAAATCCGACATCGGATGAGAGAGTTATGTGGGTTTTTGTGGGAATAGGGGATGTCGGCAATATTCCGAACCATTTACTCTCACCCCACTTTTGGACGCCTAAACGATCTCCTAATGCGATGATTCCTATAGAAGTTTCGTAGAGCAATGACTCAATTAACGACTGAGATTGAAGAACGATGATGAAAGGCTTCTAGCGCGCTTTTGGGGTACCAGATGGCCTCAGAATCAGAAGAGATTTCTCCGTTTTGAAAGCTCGTCTAGTTACCTTTCCAACGAGCTAAACATCGTCCAAATCCGACCTCGGATGAGGAAGTTATGAGGGTTTTTGTGGGAATCGGGGATGTCGAGAATATTCCTAACCATTTACTCTCACCCCACTCTTGGAGGCCCAAACGGTCTCCGAATGCGACGAATCATATAGGAGTTTCGTAGAGAACTGAATCACCTTTCCAATGAACTTAAAATCGACCCAATCCGACATATAACGAGGGAGTTACGAGCATTTTATTCGAAACACACGATTTTAAAAGATTAATGACTGAAATTGACAAACTACGATCAAAGGCTTCTGGTGTGCTTTCAGGGTACCAGATGGCCTCAGAATTAGAAGACTCCTCCGTTTTGATAGCTCGTCCAGTTAACTTTCCAACGAGCTAAACATCAAACAAATCCGACATCGGATGAGGGAGTTATGAGGGTTTTTGTGGGAATCGGGGATGTCCGAAATATTCCAGACCATTTACTCTCACCCCACTTTTGGAGGCCCAAACGGTCTCTGAATGGGATGATTCCTATAGGAGTTTCATAGAGTACGGACTCACCTTTCTAATGAACTAAAAATCGACCTAATCCGATATATAACGAGGGAGTTACGAGCGTTTTATTCGCAGCACACGATTTCGAATGATTAACGACCGAGATTGACAAACGATGATCAAAGGCTTCTGGGGTGCTTTTAGGGTAACAGATGGCCTCAGAATCAGAAGAGTCTTACTCCGTTTTGAAAGCTCGGCAACTTATCTTTCCAACGAGCTAAACATCATCCAAATCCGAACTCGGATGAGGGCGTTATGAGGGTTTTTGTGGGAATAGGGGATGTGAGGAATATTCCGGACCATTTACTCTCACCCCACTTTTGGAGGCGTAAACGGTCTCCGAATGCGAGGATTCCTATAGGAGTTTCGTAGAACACTGACTCACCTTTCCAATGAACAGAAAATCGACCCAATCCGACATATAACGAGGGAGTTATGAGCATTTTATTCGCAATAAACGATTTTGAATGATTAACGACCAAGATTGACAAACGACGATCAAAGGCTTCTGGGGTGCTTTCGGGATAACAGATGGCCTCAGAATCAGAAGAGTCTTCCTCCAAATCAGACCTCGGATGAGGGAGATATGAGGGTTTTTATGGGAATAGGGGATGTCGGGAATATTCTGGACCATTTACTCTCACCCCACTTTTGGAGGCCCAAATGGTTTTCGAATGCGATGATTGCTATAGGGGTTTCGTAGAGCACTGACTCACCTTTCCAATGAACTAAAAATTGACCCAATCGGACATATAACGAGGGAGTTACGAGCATTTTATTCACATCACACGATTAAGAAAGATTAACGACCGAGATTGAAGAACGACGATGAAAGGTCTCTAGCGTGCTTTCAGGGTACCAGATGGCCTCAGAATCAGAAGAGTCCTCCTCCGTTTTGAAATCTCGTCCAGTTATCTTTCCAACGAGCTAAACATCATCCAAATCCAACCTCGAATGAGGGAGTTATGAGGGTTTTTGTGGGAATAGGGGATGTCGGGAATATTCTGGACCATTTACTCTCACCCCACTTTTGGAGGACCAAACGGTCTCCGAATGTGATGATTCCTGTAGGAGGTTCGTAGAGCACTGACTCACCTTTTCAATGAACTGAAAATCGACCCAATCTGACATATAACGAGGGAGTTGCGAGCGTTATATTCGCATCACACGATTAAGAAAGATTAACGACCGAGATTAAAGAATGATGATGAAAGGATTCTAGCGCACTTTCGGGGTACCAGATGGCCTCAGAATCAGAAGAGTCTTCCTCTGTTTTGAACGCTCGTCCAGTTACCTTTCCAACGAGCTGAACATTGTCCAAATCCGACCTCGGATGAGGAAATTATGAGGGTTTTTGTGGGAATAGGGGATGTCAGGAATATTCCTAACCATTTACTCTCACCCCACTCTCGGAGGCCCAAACGGTCTCCGAATGCAACCATTCCTATAGGAGTTTCGTAGAGAACTGACTCACCCTTCCAATGAACTTAAAATTGACCCAATCCGACATATAATGAGGGAGTTACGAGCATTTTATTCCCATCACACGATTAAGAAAGATCAACGACCAAGATTGAAGAACGACGATGAAAGGTTTCTAGCGCGGTTTCGGGGTACCAGATGGCCTCAGAATCAGAAGAGTCCTCCTCCGTTTTGAAAGGTCGTCCAGTTAACTTTCCAACGAGCTAAATATCGTCCAAATCCGACATCGAATGAGGGAGTTATGAGAGTTTTTGTGGGAATAGGGGATGTCGGGAATATTCTAGACCATTTACTCTCACCCCACTTTTGGAGGCCCAAACGGTCTCCGAATGCGATGATTCCTAAAGGAGTTTCATAGAGCACTGACTCGATTAACGACAGAGATTAAAGAACGACGATGAAAGGTTTCTTGCACACTTTTGAGGTACCAGATGGCCTCAGAATCAGAAGAGTCCTCCTCCATTTTGAAAGCTCGTCCAGTTACCTTTCCAATGAGCTAAACATCATCAAAATCTGACCTCAGATGAGGGAGTTATGAGGGTTTTTATGGGAATAGGGGATGTCGGGAATATTCAGGACCATTTACTCGCACCCCACTTTTGGAGGCCCAAATAGCCTCCGAATGTGATGATTCCTAAAGGAGTTTCGAAGCGCACTGACTCACCTTTCCAATGAACTGAAAATCGACCCAATCCGACATATAACGAGGGAGTTACGAGCATTTTATTCGCATCACACGATTAAGAAATATTAACGACCGAGATTGAAGAACAACGATGCAAGGTTTCTAGCACGCTTTCGGGGTACCAGATGGCCTTAGAATTAGAAGAGTCCTGCTCCATTTTGAAAGCTCGTCTTGTTACCTTTCCAACGAGCTAAACATCGTCCAAATCTGACCTCGAATGAGAAAGTTATGAGGTTTTTGTGGGAATAGGGGATGTCAGGAATATTCCTGACCATTTACTCTCACCCCACTCTTGGAGGCCCAAACGGTCTCTGAATGCGACGAATCCTATAGAAGTTTCGTAGAGAACTGACTCACCTTTCCAATGAACTTAAAATCGACTCATTACGACATATAACGAGGGAGTTACGAGCATCTTAATCGAAACACATGATTTCGAAAGATTAACGACCGAGATTGGCAAACAATGATCAAAGGCTTCTGGTGCGCTTTCGGGGTACCAGATGGCCTCAGAATCAGAAGAGTCCTCCTCCATTTTGAAAGCTCATTCAGTTAACTTTCGGGGTACCAGGATGTTACGAGCGTTTTATTCGCAACACACGATTTCGAATGATTAACGATCGAGATTGACAAACGACGATCAAAGGCTTCTGGGGTGCTTTCGGGGTAATAGATGGCCTGAGAATCAGAAGAGACTTGCTCCATTTTGAAAGCTCGTCCAGTTATCTTTCCAACGAGCTAAACATCATCCAAATCTGACCTCGGATGAGGGAGTTATGAGGGTTTTTATGGGAATAGGGGACGTCGGGAATATTCCGGACCATTTACTCGCACCTCACCTTTGGAGGCCCAAACGGTCTCCGAATGCAAGGATTCCTATAGGAGTTTCGTAGAACACTGACTCACCTTTCCAATGAACTAAAAATCGACCCAATCCGACTTATAACGAGGGAGTTATCAGCGTTTTATTCGCAACACACGATTTCGAATGATTAATGACCGAGATAGACAAACAAGGATCAAAGGCTTCTGGGGTGCTTTCGGGATAACAGATGGCCTCAGAATCAGAAGAGTCTTCCTCCGTTTTGAAAGCTTGTCCAGTTATCTTTCCAACGAGCTAAACATCATCCAAATCTGACCTCGGATGAGGGAGTTATGAGGCTTTTTGTGGGAATAGGGGATGTCGAGAATATTCATGACCATTTACTCACACCCCACTCTTGGAGGCCCAAACAGTCTCCGATTGCGATGAATCCTATAGGAGTTTCGTAGAGAACTGACTCACCTTTCCATTGAACTAAAAACTGACCCAATCCGACATATAATGAGGGAGTTACAAGCGTTTTATGTGCATCACACAATTTTGAAAGATTAACGACCGAGATTGATAAACGACGATCAAATCCGACCTCGGATGAGGGAGTTATGAGGGTTCTGCCGTGCTTTCGGGGTACTAGATGGCCTAAGAATGACAAGATTCCTCCTCCATTTTGAAAGCACGTCCAGTTACCTTTCCAACGAGTTAGACGTCGTCCAAATCCGACCTCGGATGAGGGAGTTATGAGGGTTTTTGTGGGAATAGGGGATGTCGGGAATATTCCGGACCATTTACTCTCACCCTACTTTTGTAGGCCCAAATGGTCTCCGAATGCGAGGATTCGTATAAGAGTTTCATAGAACACTGACTCACCTTTCCAATGAACTAAAAATTGACCCAATCCGACATATAACGAGGGAGTTATGAGCGTTTTATTCGCAACACACAATTTCGAATGATTAACGACCGAGATAGACAAACGACGATCAAAGGCTTCTGGGGTGCTTTCGGGGTAACAGATGGCCTCAGAATCAGAAGAGTCTTCCTCCATTTTGAAAGCTCGTCCAGTTATCTTTCCAACGAGCTAAACGTCATCCAAATCTGACCTCGGATGAGGGAGTTATGAGGGTTTATGTGGGAATAGGGGAAGTCGAGAATATTCCTGACCATTTACTCTCACCCCACTCTTGGAGGCCCAAACGGTCTCTGAATGCGACGAATCCTATAGGAGTTTTGTAGAGAACTGACCCACCTTTCCAATGAACTTAAAATTGACCCAATCCGACATATAACTAGGGAGTTATGAGCATTTTATTCGAAATACACGATTTTGAAAGATTAACGACCGATATTTACAAACTACGACCAACGGCTTCTGGTGCGCTTTTGGGGTACCAGATGACCTCAAAATCAGAAGAGTCATCCTTCATTTTGAAATCTCGTCCAGTTATCTTTCCAACGAGCTAAACATCATCCAAATCTGACCTCGGATGAGGGAGTTATGAGGGTTTTTATGGGAAAAGGGGATGTTGGGAATATTCCGGACCATTTACTCTCACCCCACTTTTGGAGGCCAAATGGTCTCCGAATGCGATGATTCTTATAGGAGTTTCGTAGAGCACTGACTCACCTTTCCAATGAAATAAAAATTGACCCAATCTGACATATAACGAGGGAGTTACGAGCATTTTATTTGCATCACACGATTAAGAAAGATTAACGACCGAGATTAAAGAACGAGGATGAAAGGCTTCTACCGCACTTTTGGGGTACCATATGGCCTCAGAATCAGAACAGTCTTACTCTATTTTGAAAGCTCATCCAGTTACCTTTCCAACGAGCTAAACATCGTCCAAATCTGACCTCGGATGAGGAAGTTATGAGGGTTTTTGCGGGAATAGGGGATGTCTGGAATATTCCTGACCATTTACTCCCACCCCACTCTTGGAGGCCCAAATGGTCTCCGAATGCAACGAATCCTGTAGGAGTTTCATAGAGAACTGACTCACCTTTCCATTGAACTAAAAATTGACCCAATCCGACATATAACGAGGGAGTTACAAGCGTTTTAGGTGCATCACACAATTTCAAAAGATTAACAACCGAGATTGACAAACGACGATCAAATCCGACCTCGGATGAGGGAGTTATGAGGGTTCTGCTGTGCTTTCGGGGTACTAGATGACCTCAGAATGAGAAGATTCCTCCATTTTGAAAGCTCGTCCAGTTACCTTTCCAACGAGCTAGACATCGTCCAAATCCGACCTCGGATGAGGGAGTTATGAGGGTTTTTGTGGGAATAGGGGATGTCGGGAATATTCCGGACCATTTACTCTCACCCCACTTTTGGAGGCCCAAACGGTCTCCGAATGCGAGGATTCATATAGGAGTTTCGTAGAGCACGGACTCACCTTTCCAATGAACTAAAAATCGACCCAATCCGACATATAACGAGGGAGTTACGAGCGTTTTATTCGCAAAACACGATTTCGAATGATTAACGACTGAGATTGACAAACGATGATCAAAGGCTTCTGGGGTACTTTCGGGGTAACAGATGGCCTCAGAATCGGTAGAGTCTTCCTCCATTTTGAAAGCTCGGCCAGTTATCTTTCCAACGAGCTAAACATCATCCAAATCCGACCTCGGATGAGGGAGTTATGATGGTTTTTGTGGGAATAGGGGATGTCGGGAATATTCCGGACCATTGAGGCCCAAACGGTCTTCGAATGCGAGGTTTCCTATAGGAGTTTCATAGCGCACTGACTCACCTTTCTAATGAACTGAAAATCGACCCAATCCGACAAATAGCGAGGGAGTTATGAGCGTTTTATTCGCAACACACGATTTCAAATGATTAACGACCGAGATTGACAAACGACGATCAAAGGCTTCTGGGGTGCTTTTGGGGTAACAGATGGCCTCTAAATCAGAAGAGTCTTCCTCCGCTTTGAAAGCTCGTCCAGTTATCTTTCCAACGAGCTAAACATCATCCAAAGCTGACTTCGGATGAGGGAGTTATGAGGGTTTTTGTGGGAATAGGGGATGTTAGGAATATTCCAGACCATTTACTCTCACCCCACTTTTGGAGGCCCAAATGGTCTCTAAATGCGATGATTCCTATAGGAGTTTCATAGAGCACTGACTCACCTTTCCAATGAACTGAAATTCGATCCAATCCGACATATAACGAGGGAGTTACGAGCATTTTATTTGCATCAAACGATTAAGAAAGATTAACGACCGAGATTGAAGAACGACGATGAAAGGTTTCTATCGCGCTTTTGGGGTACCAGATGTCCTCAGAATCAGAAGAGACTTGCTCCGTTTTGAAAGGTCGTCTAGTTACCTTTCCAACGAGATAAACATCGTCCAAATCCGACCTCAGATGAGGAAGTTATGAGGGTTTTTATGGGAATAGGGGATGTCAGGAATATTCCTGACCATTTACTCTCACCCCACTCTTGGAGGCCCAAACGGTCTCCGAATCTGACGAATCCTATAGGAGTTTCGTAGAGAACTGACTCACCTTTCCAATGAACTTAAAATCGACCCAATCCGACATATAACGAGGGAGTTACGAGCATCTTATTCGAAACACATGATTTCGAAAGATTAACGACCGAGATTGACAAACTACGATCAACGGCTTCTGGTGCGCTTTCGCGGTACCGGATGGCCTTAAAATCAGAAGAGTCCTCTGCCATTTTGAAAGCTCGTCCAGTTAACTTTCCAATGAGCTAAGCATCGTCCAAATCCGACATCGGATGAGGGAGTTATGCTGGTTTTTGTGGGAATAGGTGATGTCGGGAATATTCCAGACCATTTACTCTCACCCCACTTTTGGAGGCCCAAACAGTCTCCGAATCCTATGATTCCTATAGAAGTTTCGTAGAGCACTGACTCACCTTTCCAATGAACTAAAAATCGACCCAATCTGACATATAACGAAGGAGTTATGAGCATTTTATTCGCAACACATGATTTCGAATGATTAACGACCGAGATTAACAAACGGCGATCAAAGGCTTCTGGGGTGCTTTCGGGGTAACAGATGGCCTCAGAATCAGAAGAGTCTTCCTTCATTTTGAAAGCTCGTCCAGTTATCTTTCCAACGAGCTAAACATCATCCAAATCAGACCTCGGATGAGGGAGTTATGAGGGTTTTTGTGGGAATAGGGGATGTCGGGAATATTCCGGACCATTTACTCTCACCCCACTTTTGGAGGCCCAAATGGTCTCCGAATGCGATAATTCCTATAGGAGTTTCGTAGAGCACTGACTCACCTTTCCAATGAACAGAAAATTGACCCAATCCGACATATAACGAGGGAGTTACGAGCATTTTATTCGCATTACACGATTAAGAAAGATTAACGACCGAGATTGAAGAACAACGATGAAAGGTTTCTAGCGCGCTTTCGGGGTACCAGATGGCCTCAGAATCAGAAGAGTCCTCCTCAGTTTTGAAATCTCGTCCAGTTATCTTTCCAACGAGCTAAACATCATCCAAATTCGACATCGGATGAGGGAGTTATGAGGATTTTTGTGGGAATAGGGGATCTCGGGAATATTCTGGACCATTTACTCTCGCCCCATTTTTGGAGGACCAAACGGTCTCCGAATGCGATGATTCATGTAGGAGTTTCGTAGAGCACTGACTCACCTTTCCAATGAACTGAAAATCGACCCAATCTGACATATAACGAGCGAGTTACGAGCGTTTTATTCGCATCACACGATTAAGAAAGATTAACGACCGAGATTAAAGAATGATGATGAAAAGCTCGTCCAGTTACCTTTCAAACGAGCTAAACATCGTCCAAATCCGACCTCGGATGAGGAAGTTATGAGGGTTTTTGCGGGAATAGGGGATGTCGGGAATATTCCTGACTATTTACTCTTACCCCACTCTTAGAGGCCCAAACGGTCTCCGAATGCAATGAATCCTATAGGAGTTTCGTAGAGAACTGACTCACCTTTCCATTGAACTAAAAATTGACCCAATCCGACATATAACGAGGGAGTTACAAGTGTTTTATGTGCATCACACAATTTCGAAAGATTAACGACCGAGATTGACAAATGACGATCAAATTCGACCTCGGATAAGGGAGTTATGAGGGTTCTGCCATGCTTTCGGGGTACTAGATGACCTCAAAATGAGAAGATTCTCCTCCATTTTGAAAGCTCGTCCAGTTACCTTTCCAACGAGCTAGACATCGTCCAAATCCGACCTCGGATGAGGGAGTTATGAGGGTTTTTGTGGGAATAGGGGATGTCGGGAATATTCCGGACCATTTACTCTCACCCCACTTTTGGAGGCCCAAACGGTCTCCGAATGCAAGGATTCCTATAGGAGTTTCGTAGAACACTGACTCACCTTTCCAATGAACTGAAAATCGACCCAATCCGACATATAACGAGGGAGTTATGAGCGTTTTATTCGCAACACACGATTTCGAATGATTAACGATCGAGATTGACAAACGACGATCAAAGGCTTCTGGGGTGCTTTCGGGGTAACGGATGGCCTCAGAATCAGAAGAGACTTCCTCCGTTTTGAAAGCTCGTCCAGTTATCTTTTCAACGAGCTAAACATCATCCAAATCTGACCTCGGATGAGGGAGTTATGAGGGTTTTTGTGGGAATAGGGGATGTCGGGAATATTCAGGACCATTTACTCGCACCCCACTTTTGGAGGCCCAAATGGCCTCTGAATGTGATGATTCATATAGGAGTTTCGTAGCGCATCGACTCACCTTTCCAATGAACTGAAAATTGACCCAATCCGACATATAACGAGGGAGTTATGAGCATTTTATTCGCATCACACGATTAAGAAAGATTAACGACCGAGATTGAAGAACGACGATGCAAGGTTTCTAGCTCGCTTTCGGGGTACCAGATGGCCTTAGAATCAGAAGAGTCCTCCTCCATTTTGAAAGCTCGTCTTGTTACCTTTCCAACGAGCTAAACATCGTCCAAATCTGACCTCAGATGAGAAAGTTATGAGGGTTTTTGTGGGAATAGGGGATGTTAGGACTATTCCTGACCATTTACTCTCACCCCACTCTTGGAGGCCCAAACGGTCTCCGAATACGACAAATCCTATAGTAGTTTCGTAGAGAACTGACTCACCTTTCCAATGAACTTAAAATCGACTCATTCCGACATATAACGAGGGAGTTACGAGCATCTTATTCGAAACACACGATTTCGAAAGATTAACGACCGAGATTGGCAAACAACGATCAGAGGCTTCTGGTGCGCTTTCGGGGTACCAGATCACCTCAGAATCAGAAGAGTCCTCCTCCATTTTGAAAGCTCGTCCAGTTAACTTTCCAACGAGTTAAGCATCGTTCAAATCCAACATCGGATGAGGGAGTTATGAGGGTTTTTGTGGGAATAGGAATGTCGGGAATATTCCAGACCATTTACCCTCACCCCACTTTTGGAGGCCCAAACAGTCTCCGAATGCGATGATTGCTATAGGAGTTTCGTAGAGCACTGACTTACCTTTCCAATGAACTAAAAATCGACCCAATCCGACATATAACGAGGGAGTTATGAGCGTTTTATTCGCAACACACGATTTCAAATGATTAACGACTGAGATAGACAAACGATGATCAAAGGCTTTTGGGGTGCTTTTGGGGTAACAGATGGCCTCAGAATCAGAAGAGTCTTCCTCCATTTTAAAAGCTCGTCCTATTATCTTTCCAACGAGCTAAACATCATCCAAATCTGACCTCGGATGAGGGAGTTATGAGGGTTTTTGTGGGAATAGGGGATGTCGAGAATATTCCTGACCATTTACTCTCACCCCACTCTTGGAGGCCCAAACGGTCTCCGAATGCGACGAATCCTATAGGAGTTTCGTAGAGAACTGACTCACCTTTCCATTGAACTAAAAATTGACCCAATCCGACATATAACGAGGGAGTTACAAGCGTTTTATGTGCATCACACAATTTCGAAAGATTAACGACCGAGATTGACAAACGACGATCAAATCCGACCTCGGATGAGGGAGTTATGAGGGTTCTGCCGTGCTTTCGGGGTTCTAGATGGCCTCAGAATGAGAAGATTCCTCCTCCATTTTGAAAGCACGTCCAGTTACCTTTCCAACGAGCTAGACATCGTCCAAATCCGACCTCGGATGAGGGAGTTATGTGGGTTTTTGTGGGAATAGGGGATGTCGGGAATATTCTAGACCATTTACTCTCACCCTACTTTTGGAGGCCTAAACTGTCTCCGAATGCGAGGATTCCTATAGGATTTTCGTAGAACACTGACTCACCTTTCCAATGAACTAAAAATCGACCCAATCTGACATATAACGAGGGAGTTATGAGCGTTTTATTCGCAACACACGATTTCGAATGATTAACGAGGGAGTTATGAGCCTTATGCCCCTCACAGAGATAGTAAACTGAAGAGGCTCTACTGATGAGTCCACGATGTGGGCGTAGAAAGCGCGAACCGTGTTCTCACATGCAGGGGACTCACCTTCAAACATCGAGTTCCATCCGATGTCCACCAGGTGATCCATCAGTGGGTGTAGCCCGAACATCCTTTCATCCACATGAGCTTCAAACACGACCTTGCCGCCCGCGAAGCGCCCATATTCAATGCCTATCGGATAAGCATTTCTGACGGGATGGTCAGGATCCAGGTCTCGGTTCGACCTAAACTCCCGAACGGTGCTAGTGCCGGCCCCAACGTCAGATCTTCTTCGGGAATGGGCTGGCCTACTTGGGCCGGCGTCATCAGCCGTGGTCTTCCTCTTTCCCATGAAAGATAGGATGGAGGAAATGGAGAAAATAGTCGCCACCACACCAAAGAGGGCCATGGAAAAATGCCAAAATGGGGGAAAAGGGGCTGATCTCTTGGATCCTCCACAAGCAACAATCCAATAGGTGTGGAAGGGGCACTAGAGGTAGGAAATGAAGGAGGAACAAAAAGAAAATGGAATGGGTTAGGAGATTACCCGATTTTGAGCTCCAAATGGGGGGTATGAGAGCTCCAACATGAGAAAATAGGAAAAGGAGGAGGCTAGGGCTATTGTGGACGGTTGGAGTGTGTGGGTTATGGAAGAAAATGGAGGATTGCAAGGTTTGGAGGGATGGGTTGAGAGGAAAAATGAAAGTGGGGGTTTGAGGTGCTTGGAAGGGATGAAATGGGAGAGTGGGGTGCTCCAGCCCCTTAAATCCCAAACCCTTGCCAATTTCGCACGTGCCAGGGGGTAGGGGAGGTCGGGCCGACCAACCCCAGCCCTGGACCCACCCCAAATGGGCGACCGGACCGCGGTCCGCCGCCGGAACCGCGGCTCCGCAGCGGTCCACCTTGGCCGGAACCGCGCCACCGCGGTGGGGCCCTGTTTGCCACGTGCCCAGGGTGCCAAATGCACCCTGGTTCAATCTTGGGGCTTAGTGGGTTTAAGTGGGGAGGCCCCCCACTCATTTCAGTTCCAGAACGGGTGGTCCTGAAAAATTTCTGAACTAAACTGATTTTTCCTGATTTTTAACGACTGGTTTTGAGTGGATAGTGATCTGGACACCTCAATAGACGGTCTAGGAGTGATTTGGAATCCATACGTGCGGTCAGGATCGAGTACAAACTCGATCAACATGTCCGTTTTTAATGAACTTCGCCGAACGGCGAAATCGGGAGACTCTAAGACTGTTTCTATATTTTTGTGCACCCTCCTAGGTGAAATGCATCAGTGGACGTCGTGGGAACATAACTCAGGTCCGGTTTTAATCAAAATCATGCTCTGATACCAACTTGTAATGCCCTGAAATTCGAGGGTCGAGTTTGAACTCAACTCCCGAGTTCCAACGCATCACTTAGGCAACATACACAATGATGGTTAAATGTTGTCTGAGTTAGAGCAATAAACATGAATGAGATTATACCAAAACAGTAATTCATACTCCAGTTCAATTCTATAAAGGCAAGCGGAAGACTGAAATTGTATATTTAAGGTGTGTAAAGAAACAAAATTTTATGAACACCAGAGTATGAGCACTAACTGAGTAACAATATACATGTACGGTTTCTAAGTCAAAAATCAAAATACAACTACATAGATAAGCCCTGGAATCTCTGCGATGCAGTCGGCCTAAGCAAAGCCGTCAGAGTACTGTATAAAGGAGAACTCATCCTGGTCCTCGTCGTAGTCGGGCTCCGGCTCCTGAACCGATGCGCCGCCTATACCTGCGACAGAGTCTGGTGGGTGTTGCAAACACTGTCCCATAACGTGGGAGTGAGTAGCTAACTCAGTGGAACAATAAAGCATAGGTTAACATGTTATCAATTCAATCAAGCAGTAATGATAAAGCAGTACAAATCAAACAATTCTAACTACTCTTATTAAGTGCGAGAATGAAATGACATGATGCTGTATGCCCTTGCCAAACCACCCTCATGCGACATCATCTTACGTTCGCGAATGCTTAACTCCCTCAGTGCACCACATCTACTAAGCACATGCTGTGTGATGATGATCATGATTACCGAGTTATTATTAGTCCATTTCAAACAGCAGTATTAGGAAACTAAGGTACCTCCCTTATATCATTCCCAAACATGATCCATTCTAGGGTCGTCATTCCTAGTTAATCTCATACGATATTATGGTTTGAGAAGTATAGCGAAGGCATCGCAAAGGGCTCGTCACCCGTCAGCGCGGATACAGATCTCACCGTATGAGGCTCAATTGCTGGCCGTCAGCTCGAGTACAGGTCTCACCGTACTCGGCTCAATCACTAGCCGTCAGCTCGAGTACAGGTCTCACCGTACTCGGCTCAACTCATACTCTAGTTGCTGTGAAAGACTCGTCGCCAATCACAGACCCTTGGAGTATACTCGAAGATATTAGGGAGGACTCTTCGCCCGTCAGCACGAGCACAGGTCTCACCGTACTCGGCTCTCGCCGTAAGTATCGACAGCTCGAATACAGTGTCCCATACCACCGTATTCGGCTCACGAGGTTGGGTTGCTCAATGGTCACTATGGGGAGGCACTTGGCCCCAGCATAGGCCGACAACTCGGCCACGGTGTCCCATACCACCATGTTCGGCTCATGAGTCTTAGCGGATCGAGGTACCATGGTTAACGGGATCGCCACTGGTAAGTTTGGTACCCTAGGTTCAAGCAGTAGCGACCAAACATGGTGAACACACATTCACATATCGGTTTACTTGACGAGCCTGACTAGCTCGAGCGCACAACAAGTTGGGCGATATGAAGTGCAAAAGCACTCCGTGTGGCCAACCACTATCGCCAACCGAAGTACGACTCGGGTTCGTCCGACACATCCCTTGTGGCAACATGAATCCCAGCCACAATCTCAAGTCTGGTACCGAATGTCTGGACTATAGACATAGTCCCAAACTCAATCAATTCTCATCAATAGCATGTGGAGTAAAGCATGATAAACAAAGTAATACAAGCATGTGAACAGGCATGTCATAAGGCATGTTATAAAGCATGAAGTAAAGCATGTTGTAAAGCATGTTGTAGAGTACTATACAAATAGGGATACAATTACATACACATCACAAGTGAGTGGTTAGAGCAAACCACCACATGGAGGGTATCCTAAATGTCTCTAAGGTAGTCAGGAATTTCATATCAGCACCTATCTAAGGCACTAACACTTAAGCATTTACACTCACAAGCATTTACACAAACACTTAGAGTGCACTATTCCAACATACATGACGTATGTTAGCAAAATACGTATTAGGGCTATCCTTTCGCCAAGTGGGTATTTTATCCGTGTATACCATAATCATACAGCAAATAATCATGACAATCGCATTTCCAAAATTTACACATATGCGGTATTTCTAGAATACACAATTTCAACATACGTGGTATTTACAAGCGAACATGTATTACGGCGATTCCTTTCGCCAATTTAGTATTTTATCCATATATCGTATAATCATGCATTAAATAAACATGTCAAACTTTTTTCCAAAAAAAATACGTATATGGTATTTCTACGTATACCTAGAGTATGTGAAATTCCATATTCTACAACGTTAATCGAAACAGGAAACGGAAAGCACTTTGTACATGTGCACTTGCATGCAGATCATGAATCTATCATTATCTGACATTGAAAGCGCTGAAAACCGTAACCTATACACCTAAAGTCCTCACCTTTGCCCTTGGAATCTCAACGGATCTGTAAGGTTTGGTGAGCTTCCGTAATCGGGAGTTTTCTAGCCTAAAGAGCGGAATCGGTTAGCCTTTTCACAACCTATAGCCTATACACTTCAAATCAGACCTAGGGTTAGCGTTTCTTACCTTAAAACGGAGTGGATACCGCCGGGAAAGCACCTGGAAAGAGGCGGTGTAGGCCGTGCGATGTTTGAAAGCAGTAGGAGGAAGTACACCCACAAATACCAAGCTCTTCTCTCCCTTTTCTCTCTCTCTCTCTCTCTAGGGTTTTATCCCAAATTCGTATGGCTGTGAGAGGGGCTGTTCTAAGCCTCTTTTATAGCCTAAAACCTCTCCAAAATAGACTCAGGTTCAAGGGTTACTGCTAATATAGGTATTCTGACACTTTTCCAGCTCAAAAGAGGGGTTCTGGTGGCCCTCCTTGAGCCAAACGTCAGACTTATGCTCTCCACACATGGATCTACGTGGGATTACGTTTTCAACTCGATCGGATTCCCAGATCGCACGTGGCGGACCACTTTCAGTTCAACGGTCAGTGGGCCACGATCCGAAATTCCAAGTACATGTAAATGTTCCTGAAATTTTTCTTGATCTGAGGGTGTAATTTGGTCTGATTCTGACGGTCTGGTTGCTTAATAGTGATGCGCAAGCGAATGGTGCCAGATCACTATTCCAGATATTTATTTTGTAAAGGGAATAGTGTTTTTCACACTCCCTCGCTCCGGATCCAAACGAATGGCCGTGGGACATCGGCTGGACCTGATTTTTGAGATGATTGTCAAGCCGAGTGAGACGGTCCTAGTTCCTTAGCTTCATGTTAATTGGACTTCCGATGTGCGATTTAGACCTAATACGAAGTTTCATTTCATTCCCGAGAGCAGCCGGTGAATGAGTTTGGTTCCAAACTTTAGGGTAACCTAGAGTCACTGATTTTGCAAGTTTTGGGTCTTGCAGATCGTATTTAAAGCGATCCCAATGGATTTCATGGCTAATCGAGTTTTGCACATAGTTAACTTTGTTAAATTTCTAAAGGATTTAATCCCAATTGATTTCTGGTCGAGATGGTACTCGAGTCAAAGTACGAAAATTTACGGGTCGTTACATAAATTCTAATAGATTTTAGATTTTAACTAGTTGGGCGTAGCTATATTTGATTTTGATTCCAAGAAGAAGGAATAAGGTAATTCCTCTTTTCAAATAAGATTGGAATACAGAAACAAAATCAAATTAAATAAGCTAGCAAAAAGGAATATTAAATAAGCACAACGTAGCTTAAAATAAACACAGACTTATCTCAAAGTGATCACTTGAAGTTTCTTGAATTGAATCGAGTTGAATTGTGAAAACTCTGAATTTCGTGTTCAATTTATAGAAACAAAAATTGCGTCTACGACTGGTCTTAGAAACCTTCGACTGGTCGTAGCTCTAACGGATATTTGAAATATTGAGCGCGATCTTTGAAAGTCGTTCCACGACTAGTCGTGGGAAGCCTACGACTGGTCGTGGGTCACCTACGACTGGTCGTATCTCTCTACGACTGGTCGTAGGACCATAGATTAGCTTGCTGGACTTTGAGTCGTAGCCCTACGACTGGTCGAGAACGAGTCGAAGACACTCCTACGACCGGTCGAAGGACCTCTAGGACTGGTCGTAGGTGTACCAAAAAATTCTGAAAATCTTCAACAAATTAGGACTGGTCGTGGAATTTCTTAGACTAGTCGAACCAATGCTAGGACTGGTCGAACAGGAGCTAGGACTGGTCGTAGAATAGACCAAACTTATGTAAAATAAACATTTGATTTATGTATCCAAAGTGACCTACTTATAAGGTCAAACCTGAAACATGTCGTATGGACATTGAACTTCAACCATTCAACGAATGTAGATATTTGAACCATATCAAGCTTGAGATCTTGAACTTGTTGTAGCTTTAATCTTGAGATCTTCATCAGCGTGAAAACTACTTCATGCGTTACTTATGAGTCTTGAAGTCATTTCTTGAGTCATGAAGTTGTTTCTTGAGACTTGAACTTCAACATTGTAGCTTTAAACATTGATAGGATGATGAAGTACACTTTGTATTTCTTAAAGACATCCAATGTCATGAAGTGTTTATGCAGTGTCTTGAATACATATAAATCACCATACAAACACAAGACACAGATAGATGTTTTGACACAACAAAATTTGACAACCAAAGGAGCATGAGACCATAGCACTTACAATCTCCCCCTTTGACAAATTTGTGACAAAACACCCAAATAATAATACTTCCAATAGAAATAAAAGAAGTACAGGCACAACAGGTTCAAATAGAGAATCATGCACCAGTTATATAGACATCATAAGCAATATCTAGCATAACTCCCCCTGAGAAGCTTAACTCCCCTTAAGTAATAGCAGCACATCCATATTTAAATAGACATGAATGAAACTAACCATAATCATTAAATCCAACCAAAGCCAAAGCCTCCCAAAACTTCTCCTCCTTTTTGACACAAATGACAAAGGAAGAAGGGCAGTAAGGATAAGGAAAATAGGAGATGGAATATAGATGCAAGAGAGCATAGTGCATAATTCAACAAAAAGTCAGTAAGCAAGCAAAGTTCAGACTAAAAGCTAAGAAAAATATTAGTTATTACCGACCAAATAAAAATTCAGTCAGAACCAAAAGAGGGAGCAGGATTAGATGGATCACTTTTGTGTAAACCCCTAGCAACCCGCCTCATATATTTGCATAAATAAGAAAATTGAGTGTCTTGGGTAACACGAATTTGAGCCACCTGTTCTTGAAGAGAATTCAACCTCTCATTAAAATCAGAAGGTTGAAAGTAAGGATCATCAGCTGAGTCTGACTCAAGTTCTTCAAATAAATCATCCATATTTACGTCTCTAGGAAGATCACCAGCTTGATCTGCATTTCCTGCTTCAGCACCACTGCTACCAGCATCCACTTGGCCAGGAGCCAATTCTAAATTCATCTTGTTAATATTGGAATTATTAAAAGGGTGATGATGGATGGGTTTTTCTCTAACAGGCATAGCCACGAGCATATGATTGGCGAGCGTAGTCATCAAATAACCAAAGGGAATATCACTATGACCTGGATGGTGACGAGACAAAAGAATGGAGTGACAAATTAACGAAGGTAGACAGATTTTCGCACCAGAGATGACAGAATGCAAAACACGAACCATGAATGCAGTGAGTTCGGTTTTATTACCAGAATGCAGATATAGATTTGAGATGAAAATCCTGTGAAGCACTCTGTGTCTGGGTAACAAGTACCTTAAGGGAAGTGCATGACCTTTATGAGTCCAGTGAACATCCAAATTACACAAATCTCTAGTAAGCATTTGTCGTTCAGATTCTGAGAATTTTTCATGTAATATATGAATCGGAATGCCCTCATCATTGACAGGAATTTCCATAAGGTGAGCTATTAAATGTCGATCCACTGAAAATAAGCCTTCTTGAGTATCAATTTTAAAGGTTAAATCTCAAGAGAAGAATCACAAATACATGCAAACATGGATTGGGTAATGGACTGGTATGCAGCTCCACCCCAATGTAAGATGTTATCCCATCCCACAGATTGCAACAGAGGAAGGATACCAAAGGAAGCAATGTGATTAACATTAACAGGACGCTCAACTATAATATTGCGCATACGCAAATCCCGTGCATCTGAAGGATCATTTTTGGGAGAGCGAAGATGACGTTGCGTAATAGATGCTGATCTAGATGAAGAGGGGCCACGTGTAGTTTTCTTTTTACCCCTAGCATCCATTTTCAAAGGAGGAATCAAGGAAACTATAAGATGCAAGAAAGAAGAAGTAGGGTTTTGATAGAACAGATTTTTTCAAGAGAAAACCCTAAACTTGCAATGAAAGAGCAAATAGATTCTACAAGAGTGAAATTTGAAACACCAATAACAAGAATCTGCAAGAAAATTGTAAAAGAACCACTAACGTTGAAGTATCATGAAGGTGGGTTCGACCGGTCGAGGCTAGGCTCGTTGGAGAGACAAAAGGAAATGAAGAAGAAGAGCCAAATCCCCAAAATAAAGTGAATTCACGAGTTTTACGACTGGTCATAGATGTGTTCAATCGGTCGTATCACGACCGGTCGTGTACACTCACGACTGGTCGAGTACCGACTAAAATTTACAATTTTTCAAATGATTTCCAAATTTAAGCAAATAAAACATCAAACATATGTACATTATGATACACCAAAGCATGCAAATTCAATTTAAATTGCACATACAGAGATCAAACTTTAATTTATTAAACCTGCTTTATTCTAGCGGTTTAGTGAAAATGTCCGCAAGTTGAGTGTCAGTTGGAATGTAATCCAAATATATTAATTTTTCTTCCACTAATTCACGAATGTAATGAAATCTAATGTCAATATGCTTAGTATGTGAATGCTGAACTGGATTTTTTGAGATATTTATTGCACTGGAATTATCACAAAACAAAATCATAGAATCCTGTGTAATTCCATAATTGCTTAACATACGTTTCATCCAAACAAGCTGAGTACATGCATTTCCGGTAGCAATGTATTCAGCCTCAGCTGTTGATAGCGATATAGAACTTTGTTTCTTGCTAAACCAAGAAACAAGACAATTTCCAATGTAGAAACAACCACCACTGGTTGATTTCCTATCATCAATGTTTCCAGCCCAGTCAGCATCTGAGTACCCGGCTAATTGAACACTAGTCTCATGTGGATACTAGAGACCCAGTTTAGTAGAACTTGCGACATATCGCATAATCCGCTTAACAGCAGTTAAGTGAGATTCTTTAGGATTTGACTGATAACGAGCACAAATATCAACACTCAAAGCGATATCTGGTCTACTTGCAGTCAAATAAAGCAAACTACCAATCAAACTACGATACAATTTAGGATCCACATCATTACCTGTAGAGTCTTTTGAGAGTCTCAAAGTTGTACTCATAGGAGTAACAAAATTTTTACCATTCTCAAATCCAAATTTCTTAATTAAGTTCAGAGCATATTTGGTTTGAGAGATAAAAATTCCATCAGGTTGTTGTTTTACTTGCAACCCTAGGAAATAATTTAATTCTCCAACCATGCTCATTTCGAATTTAGACTTCATTAAATCTGCAAACTCAATAGCCATGTTAGTACAGGTTGATCTATAAATAATATCATCAACATATATTTGAACCATTATAATATCATTGTTATGTTTCTTAACAAAGAGCGTCTTATCAACACATCCCATCTGAAAATTATGACTCAGTAAAAACTTAGTCAGTTTTTCGTACCATGCTCTGGGAGCTTGTTTCAGACCATAGAGAGCCTTCTTAAGACGATACACATGATCAGTAAATTTAGGATCTTTAAACCCTGTAGGTTGTTCAACATATACCTCTTCATGTAAATCACCATTCAAAAAGGCACTTTTTACATCCATTTGGTAAATTTTAATCTTCCTAAAACAAGCAATGGAGATAAAAAGTCTGATTGATTCAAGACGAGCTACAGGGGCAAATGTTTCATTATAGTCAATACCTTCAATTTGTGTATACCCTTGTACAACTAGCCTTGCTTTATTTCGAATAATATTTCCAAGTTCATCAGATTTTTTTTTGAAAATCCATTTTGTTCCAATAATATGTTTATCTTTAGGTCTAGGAACAAGGTATCAGACATCATTTCTGACAAACTGATTAAGTTCTTCCTGCATCACAACTATCCAGTTTTCATCTGAAAGTGCTTCTTTCACGTTAACCGGTTCTATCTGGGATGTAAAGCATACATAGTTACATATGTCCTCTAATTGTCTACGAGTGTGCACACCAGTGAGAGGGTTTCCAAGTATTTGAGAAGTTGGATGATCTTTAACAGTCCTTAATTCAGAATTAGTTTCACATGATGAAGTTTCTTGTTTTCAAGTATAAGAACTTCATCATTATCTGAACTAGGGACAAGTGTATTCAAATGATCGTCAATCACAACATTTATTGACTCTTGAATCACACCGGTCCTGTTGTTCAGAACACGATATGCACGACTGTTTAAAGAATATCCTAAAAAGATCCCTTCATCACTTTTAGTGTCGAACTTTCCCAAATTTTTACGGTCACGCAAAATATAGCACTTGCTGCCAAAAACTCGAAAGTATTTGACAGAAGGCTTTTTCTCAAACCACATTTCATAAGCCGTTTTATTATTAGATTTGCAAATATAAACACGGTTAATAATGTAGCAGGCAGTATTCACTGCTTCAGCCCAGAGATTCCTAGGGAGCTTCATGCTATTTAACATAACATTTTCCATTTCTTGAAGCACTCTATTTTTCCTCTCGACAATTCCATTTTGTTGAGGAGTCTTAGGTGCAGAGAATTCATGCGATATTCCCTGATCGCTACAGAATTTCTCAAAACCGCTATTTTCAAATTCGGATCCATGATCACTACGGATCTTGTTGACTTGAGAACATTTTTCAGTTTGAATCCGTTTTATAATCTTTTTCACTTCATCAAGGGTTTCTGATTTGTCCCTCAAGAATGAAACCCAAGTGTATCTTGTATAATCATCTACGATAACTAAGATGTATTTTTTGCCACCTCGACTTTCCGTTCTTGTTGGTCCTATAAGATCCATGTGGAGAAGCTCGAGTGGTCTTGTGGTGGTATTGGAGTTCACCTTTTTGTGAGAGCTCCTAGTTTGTTTACCATACTGGCATTCACCACAAATCTTGTCTACTTTTTGCATCTTAGGTAGACCTCTAATTAGTTCTCCTTTGCTCAATCTGTATAAATTTCGGTAGTGTACATGTCCGAGGCGTTTATGCCATAATTCTGTCTCATCGGTATGGACCATGTAGCACGTTTGTTTAGATGAGCTACCATCGCTTACTATATAGCAGTTTTCAGAAGTTCTGCGACCAGTTAATATTACAGAACCTTTTCGTTTATAATTTCACAACCTTGATTAGAAAATTTAACACTATGGTTGTTATCGCATATTTGAGATATGCTCAACAGTTGTGTTTTAAACCCTCAACATATAAAACATTTTTAAATAAGGGAAGGTTATAGAGTTGGACCGTACCTTTGCCAATTATCTTGCAGTTGCTACCATCACCAAATGTGACTGACCCATCAGTCATATCTTTAAGATCGGTGAATAGCGCCTTGTCGCCTGTCATATGTCTGGAGCATCCACTATCTAGGTACCATTTTGAAAGGCTTGTAGCTTTGAAAGCAGTGTGAGCAACCAAACAGGCAACCTTAGGAACCCATTTCAGAACTGTTTTGGGTTTAGGAGAATAGTTGGTCTTCTTTTGTTTACAGTTGTAAGAGTGACCTACTGAGTTAGATTTTAATAGCTCCTTAAGTAAATCAACAATTTTTTCAGCTAGTGGGTTTTGAATCTGATTTTTGAAATTTATATAGCTGCTTTTGGATTTTTGAAAAGTTTTTGTATTTTTAGAAAAAACTTGACTAGTACCTTTTCCTTTTGAGTTAGAAGTCTCTCCTTTCACAAAATTGGAAGGAGTATTCTTCTGTTTAGGAGACGTGTTTTTATCATAGCCCAACCCGGATCGATCACCACATTTTCTTGATCCGGATAATAATTTTTCTAATTTTGGATCACCTTGGGCATATCTCCATGTGTCCTTCAAACTCAAAAGAGAAGATACTTCATTTTTAAGTTTCTCATTTTCAGATTTCAAATTTTCAATCAGGGAGGTTTTGAATTCCAGATCACACTTTGATTTTTCAAAACAATCTGAAATTTGGGATTTTTCTAAAACAAGGGTTTCAAAACATTCTTTGAGTTTAAAAAACTTTTCTTTTTGAAGTTTAAGTTTGACAGCAATTTTACAACTTTCCTTATATAAGGCATTGTAAGCATCTTGAAGATCTTCATCATTTTCATGATCACTATCCAAATTTTCTTCACTTGTTGAATCATCGTGATCTGAAAAAGTAAACTTGGCTAGAGTCATAAGGGCCTTAAGTTCACTGCCCGACTCGGTTTCTGAATTTTCTGATTCAGAAGAGGCTTCAGAATCAGACGATTCATCCCAAGTAGCCAACATACCCTTCCTTTTGGATCTGTCCTTTTTAGGACATTTGTTTGCTAAATGCCCATATTCTTGACAGTTGTAACATTGACTATCTTTCAAAGACTTCCAAGTTTTAGACTTAGGTTTAGAACGTTTCTTTTCATTTGCCTTTTGAAAGTCGACTCTTTTCTTACTTTTGAAAATCTTATAAAACTTTTTCGCCAAAAGGGCCATATCATCTTCAGAATTTTCTGAATCTGAATTTTCTTGAGTAATACCTTTAGACGACTTCAAAGCAATAGATTTACCTTTAGGAGCTTTAAAACTTAATTCATAGGTTTGTAAAGAACCAACTAATTCTTCTACCCTCATATTATCCGTATCACGAAGTTCCTGGATTGCGGTTACCTTAGAATTGAACCGTTCAGGAAGAGAGCGTAGTATTTTTGCACACACTTTACTTTCTGGGATCTTATCGCCAAGACCCCACATTGAGTTTACAATGTCATTCAATCTAGTGTAAAAGTCCATAAACATTTCATTTTCCTCCATATGAATTTCTTCAAATTTAGTTGTGAGGAGTTGGACTTTAGATTTCTTGACAATTGATGTACCTTCGTGTGTCATTTCTAATATATCCCAGGCTTGCTTTGCAGTATCACAGGATATGATTCTTTTGAACTCATCCGGTGATAGTGCGCAAGTGATTGCATTTAGTGCTTTAGCATTTGCACTACTCTCATTTTTCTGAAGTGTGGTCCATTGGAAATACGGTGTAATTTTCATAGATTTTGAACCATCAACACCAGTTACTTCCATGATAGGAGGATTCCATTCAGTCACTGTGGCTTGCCACACACTTTCATCCATTGATTTGAGGAAGATCCTCATTCTGGCTTTCCAATAGGCATAGTTGGAGCCATCAAAGGGTGGAGGCCTAGTAACTGAAAGGCTATCAAAATTTGACATCTTTTTATATAGCTTAGATCGTTAGCTCAGGAAATAAATCCAAATAAAAAGCAACAAAAATGAGCTATTAGCTCTGATACCACTTGAAAAGGCCAAGCTATATGTCCTAGAGGGGGGGGGGGGGGTGAATAGGACTATGCCAAATTAAAATAAAATCAGCGGAAATAAAATAAACCAATAGCCTTACAATTATAAATCAATTCACAATGCTGAAATCAAATCACCTTGATAAATAAGTATTGAGAGATTGATACAAATTCAGTTCTAAGGACAACCTTACACCATAATAAACAAGGGCTTATGGTAGGACAACCTTATTTCTAGAACATCTTTTGGATCAAGGACTCAATTTTAATAGAAATAAATGAATAGCAAGGAATTGAAATTAAATGCAGAAATATAGATCTAAATTATTACAACAATCCCCACACTTGCTTGAAATGTAAATAGTTACAACATTCACATCCACTTGTACATTCCACACAATTGAATGATAAAAGATATGAAAATTAAGCAAGCATTCAATCCACAAGACAAAGAGTTATAGTGGTTCGCCTGTGTGTACACCAACTGTCTTTCAACAGCCACACAGAATGCTACTCCACTCCTAATATCCTCACGCAGGGGATATTAGCGTTCACTATCAAATAGGTTTTCACAGGTTCACCCAAAACCTTTACAATTGTGTCTTTTTCACTCGGGCTTACACAATTCAAAAACCCCTCTTTTCTGAGTTTTCTGGCTCTCCTCAAATAACCAATACAATGAGATTTTTCTAGCTTAACCTCAAACAAAACCTGGATTTTACAGAATTGTAAAATACCTGGATTTCTCCTTTTCGTAGCAGCCGGTAGAACCAATCGGAGTAGATGATTGAATGTCAAAGTTCAATTTCCAATACTCACTTTAATATGGTTCTAAATTCTAATAGATTTTAGATTTTAACTATTTGGGCGTAGCTATATTTGATTTTGATTCCAAGAAGAAGGAATAAGGTAATTCCTCTTTTCAAATAAGATTGGAATACAGAAACAAAATCAAATTAAATAAGCTAGCAAAAAGGAATATTAAATAAGCACAACGTAGCTTAAAATAAACACAGACTTATCTCAGAGTGATCACTTGAAGTTTCTTGAATTGAATCGAGTTGAATTGTGAAAACTCTGAATTTCGTGTTCAATTTATAGAAACAAAAATCGCGTCTACGACTGGTCTTAGAAACCTTCGACTGGTCGTAGCTCTAACGGATATTTGAAATATTGAGCGCGATCTTTGAAAGTCGTTCCACGACTAGTCGTGGGAAGTCTACGACTGGTCGTGGGTCACCTACGACTGGTCGTATCTCTCTACGACTGGTCGTAGGACCATAGATTAGCTTGCTGGACTTTGAGTCGTAGCCCTACGACTGGTCGAGAACGAGTCGAAGACACTCCTACGGCCGGTCGAAGGACCTCTAGGACTAGTCGTAGGTGTACCAAAAAATTCTGAAAATCTTCAACAAATTAGGACTGGTCGTCGAATTTCTTGGACTAGTCGAACCAATGCTAGGACTGGTCGAACAGGAGCTAGGACTGGTCGTAGAATAGACCAAACTTATGTAAAATAAACATTTGATTTATGTATCCAAAGTGACCTACTTATAAGGTCAAACCTGAAACATGTCGTATGGACATTGAACTTCAACCATTCAACGAATGTAGATATTTGAACCATATCAAGCTTGAGATCTTGAACTTGTTGTAGCTTTAATCTTGAGATCTTCATCAGCGTGAAAACTACTTCATGCGTTGCTTATGAGTCTTGAAGTCATTTCTTGAGTCATGAAGTTGTTTCTTGAGACTTGAACTTCAACATTGTAGCTTTAAACATTGATAGGATGATGAAGTACACTTTGTATTTCTTAAAGACATCCAATGTCATGAAGTGTTTATGCAGTGTCTTGAATACATATAAATCACTATACAAACACAAGACACAGATAGATGTTTTGACACAACAAAATTTGACAACCAAAGGAGCATGAGACCATAGCACTTACAATCTCCCCCTTTGATAAATTTGTGACAAAACACCCAAATAATAATACTTCCAATAGAAATAAGAGAAGTACAGGCACAACAGGTTCAAATAGAGAATCATGCACCAGTTATATAGACATCATAAGCAATATCTAGCATAACTCCCCCTGAGAAGCTTAACTCCCCTTAAGTAATAGCAACACATCCATATTTAAATAGACATGAATGAAACTAATCATAATCATTAAATCCAACCAAAGCCAAAGCCTCCCAAAACTTCTCCTCCTTTTTGACACAAATGACAAAGGAAGAAGGGCAGCAAGGATAAGGAAAATAGGAGATGGAATATAGATGCAAGAGAGCATAGTGCATAATTCAACAAAAAGTCAGTAAGCAAGCAAAGTTCAGACTAAAAGCTAAGAAAAATATTAGTTATTACCGACCAAATAAAAATTCAGTCAGAACCAGAAGAGGGAGCAGGATTAGATGGATCACTTTTGTGTAAACCCCTAGCAACCCGCCTCATATATTTGCATAAATAAGAAAATTGAGTGTCTTGGGTAACACGAATTTGAGCCACCTGTTCTTGAAGAGAATTCAACCTCTCATCAAAATCAGAAGGCTGAAAGTAAGGATCATCAGCCGAGTCTGACTCAAGTTCTTCAAATAAATCATCCATATTTACGTCTCTAGGAAGATCACCAGCTTGATCTGCATTTCCTGCTTCAGCACCACTGCTACCAGCATCCACTTGGCCAGGAGCCAATTCTAAATTCATCTTGTTAATATTGGAATTATTAAAAGGGTGATGATGGATGGGTTTTTCTCTAACAGGCATAGCCACGAGCATATGATTGGCGAGCGTAGTCATCAAATAACCAAAGGGAATATCACTATGACCTGGATGGTGACGAGACAAAAGAATGGAGTGACAAATTAACGAAGGTAGACAGATTTTCGCACCAGAGATGACAGAATGCAAAACACGAACCATGAATGCAGTGAGTTCGGTTTTATTACCAGAACGCAGATATAGATTTGAGATGAAAATCCTGTGAAGCACTCTGTGTCTGGGTAACAAGTACCTTAAGGGAAGTGCATGACCTTTATGAGTCCAGTGAACATCCAAATTACACAAATCTCTAGTAAGCATTTGTCGTTCAGATTCTGAGAATTTTTCATGTAATATATGAATCGGAATGCCCTCATCATTGACAGGAATTTCTATAAGGTGAGCTATCAAATGTCGATCCACTGAAAATAAGCCTTCTTGAGTATCAATTTTAAAGGTTAAATCTCAAGAGAAGAATCACAAATACATGCAAACATGGATTGGGTAATGGACTGGTATGCAGCTCCACCCCAATGTAAGATGTTATCCCATCCCACAGATTGCAATAGAGGAAGGATACCAAAGGAACAAGTACCTTAAGGTTTCTAGCGCGCTTTCGGGGTATCAGATGGCCACAGAATCGGAAGAGTCCTCCTCTATTTTGAAATCTTGTCCAGTTATCTTTCCAACGAGCTAAACATCATCCAAATTCGACCTCGGATGAGGGAGTTATGAGGATTTTTGTGGGAATAGGGGATGTCAGGAATATTCCTGACCATTTACTCTCACCCCACTCTTGGAGGCCCAAACGGTCTCCGAATGTACAAATCCTATAGGAGTTTCGTAGAGAACTGACTCACCTTTCCAATGAACTTAAAATCGACCCAATCCGACATATAACGAGGGAGTTATGAGCATTTTATTCGCATTACACGATTAAGAAAGATTAACGACCGAGATTGAAGAATGACGATGAAAGGTTTCTAACGCAGTTTCGTGGTCCCAGATGGCCTCAGAATCAGAAGAGTCCCTCTCTGTTTTGAAAGCTCGCCTAGTTACCTTTCCAACGAGCTAAACATCGTCCAAATCCGACCTTGGATGAAAAAGTTATGAGGGTTTTTGTGGGAATAGGGGATGTCTGGAATATTCCTAACCATTTACTCTCACCCCACTCTTGGAGGCCCAAACGGTCTCCGAATGCGACGAATCCTATAGGGGTTTCATAGAGAACTGACTCACCTTTCCAATGAACTAAAAATCGACCCAATCCGACATATAACGAGGGAGTTACAAGGTTCCTATTCGAAACAGACGATTTCGAAAGATTAACGACCGAGATTGGCAAACTACGATCAAAGGCATCTGGTGCGCTCTCGGGGTACCAGATGGCCTCAGAATCGGAAGAGTCCTCCTCCATTTTGAAAGCTCGTCCAATTAACTTTCCAACGAGCTAAGCATCGTCCAAATCTGACATCGGATGAGGCAGATATGTGGGTTTTTGTGGGAATAGGGGATGTCAGGAATATTCCAGACCATTTACTCTCACCCGACTTTTGGAGGCCCAAACAGTCTCCGAATGCGATGATTCCTATAGGAGTTTCGTAGAGCACTGACTCACCTTTTCAATGAACTAAAAATTGACCCAATCTGACATATAACGAGGGAGTTACGATTGTTTTATTCGCAATACACGATTTCGAATGATTAACGATCGAGATTGACAAACGATGATCAAAGGCTTCTGGGGTGCTTTCGGGGTACCAGATGGCCTCAGAATTAGAAGAGTCCTCCTCCGTTTTGAAATCTTGTCCAGTTATCTTTCCAACGAGCTAAACATCATCCAAATCCGACCTCGGATAAGGGAGTTATGAGGGTTTTTGTGGGAATAGGGGATGTCGGGAATATTCTGGCCCATTTACTCTCACCCCACTTTTAGAGGACCAAACGATCTCCAAATGCGATGATTCCTATAGGAGTTTCGTAGAGCACTGACACACCTTTCCAATGAACTAAAAATCGACCCAATCTGACATATAACAAGGGAGTTACGAGCGTTTTATTCGCATCACACGATTAAGAAAGATTAACGACCGAGATTAAAGAACGATGATAAAAGGCTTCTAGCGCACTTTCGGGGTACCAGATTGCCTCAGAATGAGAAGATTCTTCTTCTGTTTTGAATGCTCATCCGGTTAACTTTCCAACGATCTAAACATCGTCCAAATCCGATCTCGGATGAGGAAGTTATGAGGGTTTTTGTAGGAATAGGGGATGTCAGGAATATTCCTGACCATTTACTCTCACCCCACTCTCGGAGGCCCAAACGGTCTTCGAATGCAATGAATCCTATAGGAGTTTCGTAGATAACTGACTCACCATTCCAATGAACTTAAAATCGACCCAATCCGACATATAACGAGGGAGTTACGAGCGTTTTATTCTCATCACACGATTAAGAAAGATTAACAACCGAGATTGAAGAACGACGTTGGAAGGTTTCTGGCGTGCTTTCGGGGTCCCAGATGGCCTCAGAATCAGAAGAGTCCTCCGTTTTGAAAGCTCGTCCAGTTAACTTTTCAACAAGCTAAACATCGTCCAAATCCGACATCGGATGAGGGAGTTATGAGGGTTTTTGTGGGAATAGGGGATGTCGGGAATATTCCGGACCATTTACTCTCACCCCACTATTGGAGGCCCAAACGGTCTCGGAATGCGTTGATTCCTAGAGGAGTTTCGTAGAGCACTGACTCGATTAACGACCGAGATTGAAGAACGATGATGAAAGGTTTCTACCTCGCTTTTGGGGTACCAGATGGCCTCAGAATTAGAAGAGTCCTCCTCCATTTTGAAAGCTCGTCTAGTTACCTTTCCAACGAGCTAAGCATCGTCCAAATCCGACCTCGGATGAGGAAGTTATGAGGGTTTTTGTGGGAATAGGGGATGTCGAGAATATTCCTGACCATTTACTCTCACCCCGCTCTTGAAGGCCTAAACGGTCTCCGAATGCGACGAATCCTATAGGAGTTTTGTAGAGAACTGACTCACCTTTTCAATGAACTTAAAATTGACCCAATTCGACATATAACGAGGGAGTTACGAGCATTTTATTCGAAACACACGATTTTGAACGATTAACGATCGATATTAACAAACTACGATCAAAGACTTCTGGTGTGCTTTTTGGGTACCAGATGGCCTCAGAATTAGAAGAGTCCTCTATTTTGAAAGCTCGTCCAGTTAACTTTCCAATGAGCTAAACAACGTTCAAATCCGACATCGGATGAGGGAGTTATGAGGGTTTTTGTGGGAATAGGGGATGTCGGGAATATTCCAGACCATTTACTCTCACTCCACTTTTTACGGCACAAACGGTCTCCGAATGGGATGATTCCTATAGGAGTTTCATAAAGCACGGACTCACCTTTCCAATGAACTAAAAATCAACCCAATCCGACATATA
The DNA here is from genome assembly GCA_021015155.1 of Magnolia officinalis. NCBI lineage: Eukaryota > Viridiplantae > Streptophyta > Magnoliopsida > Magnoliales > Magnoliaceae > Magnolia > Magnolia officinalis. The sequence goes on from JAJHSJ010000019.1 coordinate 24,343,141, forward strand.
ACGAGGGAGTTACGTGCGTTTTATTCACAAAACACGATTTCGAATGATTAACGACCGAGATTGACAAACGATGATCAAAGGCTTCTGGGGTGCTTTTGGGGTAGCAGATGGCCTCAGAATCAGAAGAGTCCTCCTTCATTTTGAAATCTCGTCCAGTTATCTTTCCAACGAGCTAAACATCATCCAAATCCGACCTCGGATTAGGGAGTTATGAGGGTTTTTGTGGGAATAGGGGATGTCGGGAATACTGTGGCCCATTTACTCTCACCCCACTTTTGGAGGACCAAACGGTCTCCGAATGCGATGATTCCTATAAGAGTTTCGTAGAGCACTGACTCACCTTTCCCATGAACTGAAAATCTACCAAATCTGACATATAACGACGGAGTTACGAGCGTTTTATTCGCATCACACGATTAAGAAAGATTAACGACCGAAATTAAAGAACAATGATGAAAGGCTTCTAGTGCACTTTCGGGGTACCAGATTCCCTCTGAATCAGAAGTGTCTTACTCTGTTTTGAAAACTCGTCCAGTCACCTTTCCAACGAGCTAAACATCGTCCAAATCCGACCTTGGATGAGGAAGTTATGAGGGTTTTTGTGGGAATAGGGGATGTCTGGAATATTCCTGACCATTTACTCTCACGCCACCCTCGGAGGCCCAAACGGTCTCCGAATGCAACGAATCCTATATGAGTTTCATAGAGAACTGACTCACCTTTCCAATGAACTTAAAATCGATCCAATCCGACATATAACGAGGGAGTTACGAGCGTTTTATTCGCGTCACGCGATTAAGAAAGATTAACGACCGAGATTGATGAACGACGATGAAAGGTTTCTGGTATGCTTTCGGGGTACCAGATGACCTCAGAATGATAAGAGTCCTCTCCGTTTTGAAAGCTCGTCCAGTTAACTTTCCAACGAGCTAAACATCGTCCAAATCCGACATCGGATGAGGGAGTTATGAGGGTTTTTGTGGGAATAGGGGATGTCGGGAATATTCTGGACCATTTACTCTCACCCCACTTGTGGAGGCCCAATTGCTCTCCGAACGCGATGATTCTATAAAAGTTTCGTAGAGCACTGACTGACCTTTCCAATGAACCGAAAATCGACCCAATCCGACATATAACGAGGGAGTTACGAGCATTTTATTCACATCACACGAGAAAGATTAATGACCGAGATTGAAAAACGACGATGAAATGTTTCTAGAGTGGTTTCGAGGTACCAGATGGCCTCAGAATCAAAAGAGTCCTCCTCCATTTTGAAAGCTCGTCCAGTTAACTTTCCAAAGAGCTAAACATCATCCAAATCCGACATCGGATGAGGGTGTTATGCGGGTTTTTGTGGGAATAGGGGATGTAAGGAATATTCCGGACCATTTACTCTCACCCCACTTTTGGAGGCCCAAACGGTCTCCAAATGCGATGATTCCTATAGGAGTTTCATAGAGCACTGACTTGATTAACGACCGAGATTGAAGAACGACGATGAAAGGTTTCTAGCGCCCTTTTGGGGTACTAGATGGCCTCAGAATCAGAAGAGTCCTCCTCCATTTTGAAAGCTCATCTAGTTACCTTTCGAACGAGCTAAACATCGTCCAAATCTGACCTCGGATGAGGAAGTTATGAGGGTTTTTGTGGGAATAGGGGATGTCGAGAATATTCCTGACCATTTACTCTCACCCCACTCTTGGAGGCCCAACGGTCTCCGAATGCGATGAATCCTATAGGAGTTTCGTAGCGAACTGACTCACCTTTCCAATGAACTTAAAATTGACCCAATCCGACATATAACGAGGGAGTTACGAGTATTTTATTCGAAAAACTCGATTTTGAAAGATTAACGACCGATATTGACAAACTACAATCAAAGGCTTCTGGTGTGCTTTTGGGGTATCAGATGGCCTCAGAATTAGAAGTGTCCCCTCCATTTTGAAAGCTCGTCCAGTTAACTTTCCAACGAGCTAAACATCGTCCAAATCCGACATCGGATGAGGGAGTTATGAGGGTTTTTGTGGGAATAGGGGATGTCGGGAATATTCTAGACCATTTACTCTCACCCTACTTTTGGAGGCCCAAACAGTCTCTGAATGCGATGATTAATATAGGAGTTTCGTAGAGCACTGACTCACCTTTCCAATGAACTAAAAATCGACCCAATCTGACTTATAACGTGGGAGTTACGAGCGTTTTATTCGCAACACACGATTTTGAATGATTAACGATCGAGATTGACAAACGATGATCAAAGGCTTCTGGGGTGCTTTCGGGGTAGCAGATGGCCTCAGAATCAGAAGAGTCCTCCTCCATTTTGAAATCTCGTCCAGTTATCTTTCCAACGAGCTAAACATCATCCAAATCCGACCTCGGATTAGGGAGTTATGAGGGTTTTTGTGGGAATAGGGGATGTCGGGAATACTCTGGCCCATTTACTCTCACCCCACTTTTGGAGGACCAAACGGTCTCCGAATGCGATGATTCCTATAGGAGTTTCATAGAGTACTGACTCACCTTTCCCATGAACTGAAAATCGACCCAATCTGACATATAACGAGGGAGTTACGAGCGTTTTATTCACATCACACGATTAAGAAAGATTAACGACCAAAATTAAAGAACGATGATGAAAGGCTTCTAGCGCACTTTGGGGGTACCAGATTACCTCAAAATCACAAGAGTCTTCCTCTATTTTGAAAGCTCGTCCAGACCTTTCCAACGAGCTAAACATCGTCCAAATCCGACCTCGGATGAGGAAGTTATGAGGGTTTTTGTTGGAATAGGGGATGTCGGGAATATTCCTGACCATTTACTCTTACCCCACTGTTGGAGGCCCAAACGGTCTCCGAATGCAACGAATCCTATAGGAGTTTCATAGAGAACTGAGTCACCTTACCAATGAACTTAAAATTGACCCAATCCGACATATAACGTGGGAGTTACGAGCATTTTATTCGCATCACACGATTAAGAAAGATTAACGACCGAGATTGAAGAACGACGATAAAAGGTTTCTGGTTTGCTTTCGGGGTAGCGGATGGCCTCAGAATTAGAAGAGTCCTCCTCCGTTTTGAAAGATCGTCCAGTAAACTTTCCAAAGAGCTAAATATCGTCCAAATCCGACATCGGATGAGGGAGTTATGAGGGTTTTTGTGGGAATAGGGGATGTCGGGAATATTCTGGACCAATTACTCTCACCCCACTTTTAGAGGCCCAAATGGTCTTCGAATGCGATGATTCTTATAAAAGTTTTGTAGACCACTGACTCACCTTTCCAATGAACCGAAAATCGACCCAATCCGACATATAACGAGGGAGTTACGAGCATTTAATTCACATCACACGATTAAGAAAGATTAACGACCGAGATTGAAGAACGACGATGAAAGGTTTCTGGTGCGCTTTTGGGGTACTAGATGGCCTCAGAATCATAAGAGTCATCCTCCGTTTTGAAAGCTCGTCCAGTTAACTTTCCAACGAGCTAAACATCGTCCAAATCCGACTTCGGATGAGGGAGTTATGAGGGTTTTTGTGGGAATAGGGGATGTCGGGAATATTCTGGACCATTTACTCTCACCCCACTTTTGGAGGCCCAAATGATCTCCGAACGCGATGATTCTTATAAAAGTTTGGGAGAGCAGTGACTCACCTTTCCAATGAACTCAAAATCGACCCAATCCGACATATAACGAGGGAGTTACGAACATTTTATTCGCATCACACGATTAAGAAAGATTAAAGACCGAGATTGAAAAACGACGATGAAAGGTTTCTAGCGCAGTTTCGGGGTACCAGATGGCCTCAGAATCAAAAGAGTCCTCCATTTTGAAAGCTCGTCCAGTTAACTTTCCAAAGAGCTAAACATCGTCCAAATCCGACATCGGATGAGGGAGTTATGAGGGTTTTTGTGGGAATAGGGGATGTCAGGAATATTCCGGACCATTTACTCTCACCCCACTTTTGGAGGCCCAAACGGTCTCCGAATGCGATGATTCCTATAGGAGTTTCGTAGAGCACTGACTCGATTAACGACCGAGATTGAAGAACGACGATGAAAGGTTTCTAGCGCACTTTTGGGGTACTAGATGGCCTCAGAATCAGAAGAGTCCTGCTCCGTTTTGAAATCTCATCTAGTTACCTTTCCAACGAGCTAAACATCGTCCAAATCCGACCTCGGATGAGGAAGTTATGAGGGTTTTTGTGGGAATAGGGGATGTCGAGAATATTCTTGACCATTTACTCTCACCCCACTCTTGGAGGCCCAACGGTCTCCGAATGCGACGAATCCTATAGGAGTTTCATAGAGAACTGACTCACCTTTCCAATGAACTTAAAATTGACCCAATCCAACATATAACGAGGGAGTTACGAGCATTTTATTCGAAACACTCGATTTTGAAAGATTAACGACCGATATTGACAAACTACGATCAAAGGCTTCTGGTGTGCTTTTGGGGTATCAGATGGCCTCAGAATTTGAAGAGTCTCCTCTGTTTTGAAAGCTCGTCCAGTTAACTTACCAACGAGCTAAACATCGTCCAAATCCGACATCGGATGAGTGAGTTATGAGAGTTTTTGTGGGAATAGGGGATGTCGGGAATATTCTAGACCATTTACTCTCACCCTACTTTTGGAGGCCCAAACACTCTCTGAATGCGATGATTCCTATAGGAGTTTCGTAGAGCACTGACTCACCTTTCCAATGAACTAAAAATCGACCCAATCTGACCTATAACGAGGGAGTTACGAGCGTTTTATTCGCAACACGATTTTGAATGATTATCGATCGAGATTGACAAACGACGATCAAAGGCTTCTAGGGTGCTTTCGGGGCACCAGATGGCCTCAGAATCAGAAGAGTCCTCCGTTTTGAAATCTCGTCCAGTTATCTTTCCAACAAGCTAAACATCATCTAAATCCGTTCTCGGATGAGGGAGTTATGAGGGTTTTTGTGGGAATAGGGGATGTCGGGAATATTTTGGCCCATTTACTCTCACCCCACTTTTGGAGGATCAAACGGTCTCCGAATGCGATGATTCCTATAGGAGTTTCGTAGAGCACTGACTCACCTTTCCAATGAACTGAAAATCGACCCAATCTGACATATAACGAGGGAGTTACGAGCGTTTTATTCGGATCACATGATTAAGAAAGATTAACGACCGAAATTAAAGAACGATGATGAAATGCTTCTAGCGCACTTTCAGGGTACCAGATTGCCTCAGAATCAGAAGTGTCTTCCTCTGTTTTGAAAGCTCGTCCAGTTACCTTTCTAACGAGCTAAACATCGTCCAAATCCGACCTCAGATGAGGAAGTTATGAGGGTTTTTGTGGGAATAGGGGATGTCGGGAATATTCCTGACCATTTACACTCACCCCATTGTTGGAGGCCCAAACGGTCTCCGAATGCAACGAATCCTATAGAAGTTTCATAGAGAACTGAGTCACCTTTCCAATGAACTTAAAATTGACCCAATCCGACATATAACGTGGGAGTTACGAGCATTTTATTCGCATCACACTATTAAGAATGATTAACGACCGAGATTGAAGAACGACGATAAAAGGATTCTGGTGTGCTTTCGAGGTACCAGATGGCCTTAGAATCAGAAGAGTCCTCCTCCATTTTGAAAGCTCGTCCAGTTAACTTTCCAAAGGGCTAAACATCGTCCAAATCTGACATCGGATGAGGGAGTTACGAGGGTTTTTGTGGGAATAGGGGATGTCGGGAATATTCTGGACCATTTACTCTCACCCCACTTTTGGACGCCCAAACGGTCTCCGAATGCGATGATTCCTATAAGAGTTTCGTAGAGCACTGACTCGATTAACGACCGAGATTGAAGAACGACGATGAAATTTTTCTAGCGCACTTTTGGGGTACCAGATGGCCTCAGAATCAGAAGAGTCCTCTCCGTTTTGAAAGCTCGTCTAGTTACCTTTCCAACGAGCTAAACATCATCCAAATCCGACCTCGGATGAGGAAGTTATGAGGGTTTTTGTGGGAATAGGGGATGTCGGGAATATTCTGGCCCATTTACTCTCACCCCACTTTTGGAGGACCAAACGGTCTCCTAATGCAATGATTTTGATAGGAGTTTCGTAGAGCACTGAGTCACCTTACCAATGAACTGAAAATCGACCCAATCTGACATATAACGAGGGAGTTACGAGCGTTTTATTCGCATCATACGATTAAGAAAGATTAACGACCGAAATTAAAGAACGATGTTGAAAGGCTTCTAGCGCACTTTCGGGGTACCAGATTCCCTCTGAATCAGAAAACTCTTCCTCTGTTTTGAAAGCTCATCCAGTTACCTTTCCAACGAGCTAAACATCGTCCAAATCCAACCTCGGATGAGGAAGTTATGAGAGTTTTTGTCAGGAATATTTCTGACCATTTACTCTCACGCCACTCTTGGAGGCCCAAACGGTCTCCGAATGCAACGAATCCTATAGGAGTTTCATAGAGAACTGACTCACCTTTCCAATGAACTTAAAATCGACCCAATCCGACATATCACGAGGGAGTTACGAGCGTTTTATTCTCATCACACGATTAAGAAAGATTAACGACTGAGATTCATGAACGATGATGAAAGGTTTCTGGTGCGCTTTTGGGGTACCAGATGGCCTCGGAATCATAAGAGTCCTCTCCGTTTTGAAAGCTCGTCCAGTTAACTGTCCAACGAGCTAAACATCGTCCAAATCCGACATCGGATGAGGGAGTTATGAGGGTTTTTTGTGGGAATAGGGGATGTCGGGAATATTCCGAACCATTTACTCTCACCCTACTTTTGGAGGCCCAAATGGTCTCCGAACGCGATGATTCTTATAAAAGTTTCGTAGAGCACTGACTCACCTTTCCAATGAACCGAAAATCGACCCAATCCGACATATAACGAGGGAGTTACGAGCATTTTATTCACATCACATGATTAAGAAAGATTAACGACTGAGATTGAAAAACGACGATGAAAGGTTTCTAGTGCGGTTTCGGGGTACCAGATGGCCTCAGAATCAAAAGAGTCCTCCTCCATTTTGAAAGCTCATCCAGTTAAATTTCCAAAGAGCTAAACATCATCCAAATCCGACATCGGATGAGGGTGTTATGCGGGTTTTTGTGGGAATAGGGGATGTTAGGAATATTCCAGACCATTTACTCTCACCCCACTTTTAGAGGCCCAAACGGTCTCCGAATGCGATGATTCCTATAGGAGTTTCGTAGAGCACTGACTCGATTAACGACCGAGATTGAAGAACGACGATGAAAGGTTTCTAGCGCATTTTTGGGGTGGCCTCAAAATCAGAAGAGTCCTCCATTTTGAAAGCTCGTCCAGTTAACTTTCCAACGAGCTAAACATCGTCCAAATCCGACATCGGATGAGGGAGTTATGAGGGTTTTTGTGGGAATAGGGGATGTCGGGAATATTCTAGACCATTTACTCTCACCCTACTTTTGGAGGCCCAAACAGTCTCTGAATGCGATGATTAATATAGGAGTTTCGTAGAGCACTGACTCACCTTTCCAATGAACTAAAAATCGACCCAATCTGACTTATAACGTGGGAGTTACGAGCGTTTTATTCGCAACACACGATTTTGAATGATTAACGATCGAGATTGACAAAAGACGATCAAAGGCTTCTGGGGTGCTTTCGGGGTAGCAGATGGCCTCAGAATCAGAAGAGTCCTCCTCCATTTTGAAATCTCGTCCAGTTATCTTTCCAACGAGCTAAACATCATCCAAATCCGACCTCGGATTAGGGAGTTATGAGGATTTTTGTGGGAATAGGGGATGTCGGGAATACTCTGGCCCATTTACTCTCACCCCACTTTTGGAGGACCAAACGGTCTCCGAATGTGATGATTCCTATAGGAGTTTCATAGAGTACTGACTCACCTTTCCCATGAACTGAAAATCGACCCAATCTGACATATAACGAGGGAGTTACGTGCGTTTTATTCACATCACACGATTAAGAAAGATTTACGACCGAAATTAAAGAACGATGATGAAAGGCTTCTAGCGCACTTTGGGGGTACCAGATTACCTCAAAATCACAAGAGTCTTCCTCTGTTTTGAAAGCTCGTCCAGACCTTTCCAACGAGCTAAACATCGTCCAAATCCGACCTCGGATGAGGAAGTTATGAGGGTTTTTGTTGGAATAGGGGATGTCGGGAATATTCCTGACCATTTACTCTTACCCCACTGTTGGAGGCCCAAACGGTCTCCGAATGCAACGAATCCTATAGGAGTTTCGTAGAGAACTGACTCACCTTACCAATGAACTTAAAATTGACCCAATCCGACATATAACGTGGGAGTTACGAGCGTTTTATTCGCATCACACGATTAAGAAAGATTAACGACCGAGATTGAAGAACGACGATAAAAGGTTTCTGGTTTGCTTTCGGGGTAGCGGATGGCCTCAGAATTAGAAGAGTCCTCCTCCGTTTTGAAAGATCGTCCAGTAAACTTTCCAAAGAGCTAAACATCGTCCAAATCCGACATCGGATGAGGGTGTAACGCCCTGAAAATCGGGGGTCGAGCATAAACTCAGCTCCCGAGTTCCAGAACATCACTTATGCAACAAAATGAATGATGATTGAACGTTGACTGTATTCGTGCATTGAACATGAGTGAGATTAAGCCAAAACAGCATATCATACTCCAGAGACAGTTAAGTTTGCAAGCGGAAGACTGTGATAGATAGATAAAATATATAACTTATGATGAGTCTCCGAGTGTGATAACATTACCAGGTTAAATAAATACAAGTGCAGTTCTAAAATGTACCAAATGTGAGGAAGTGTAATGCCTCCTATCCCATGTACCATAGCCCCGTCAATATAATATCAGGTCTTCATTGACCTGCCAGAGAGATACAGATAGGAGAATTCCTCCTATCATCATAGAAGTAGTCCGGCTCTGCTTCACAAGCATCGCCACCACCTGAAACTCAACAAATCTGGTTGGTGTGTACAACACCGTCCCGTAACGTGGGAGTGAGTGATCAACTCAGTGGAACAGTAAAGCATAGGTTAACATGTTATCAATTCAATCAAGCAGTAATGATAAAGCAGTACAAATCAAACAATTCTAACTACTCTTATTAAATGCAAGAATGAAATGACATGATGCTGTATGCCCTTGCCAAACCACCCTCAAGCGACATCATCTTACGTTCGCGAATGCTTACTCCCTCAGTGCGCCACATCTACAAAGCACATGCGGTTCGATGATGCTCATGATTACCAAGTTTTTATTAGTCCATTTCAAACAGCAGTATTGGGAAACTAAGGTACCTCCCTTGTATCATTCCCAAACATGATCCATTCTAGGGTCGTCAATCCTAGTTATTCTCATACGATGTTATGGTTTGAGAAACGTAGTGAAGGCATCGCAAAGGGCTCATCACCCGTCAGCGCGGATACAAATCTCACCGTATGCGGCTCAATTGCTGGCCGTCAGCTCGAGTACAGGTCTCACCGTACTCGGCTCAATCACTAGCCGTCAGCTCAAGTACAGGTCTCACCGTACTCGGCTCAACTCACACTCTAGTTGCTGTGAAAGACTCGTGGCCAATCACAGACCCTTGGAGTGTACTCGATGATACCACGGAGGACTCGTCGCCCGTCAGCACGAGCACAGATCTCACCGTACTCGGCTCTCGCCGAAGTATCGACAGCTCGAATACAGTGTCCCATACCACCATATTCGGCTCACGAGTTGATTGCGCAATGGTCACTACGGGGAGGCACATGGCCCCAGCGTAGGCCGACAGCTCGACCACGGTGTCCCATACCACCATGCCCGGCTCATGCGACTTAGCGGATCTAGGTACCATGGTTAAACGGGGATCGCCACTGGTAAGTTTGGTACCCTAGGTTCAAGCAGTAGCGACCAAACAGGGTGAACATGCATAAGGCAGATCGGGTTACTTGATGAGCTCGACTAGCACGATCGCCCGTTGAGCTGCACGACATGAAGTGCATAAACAACTTCGTGTGGCCTAGCCACTGCCGACAGGCAACGCACGACTCGAGTTCGTCGAACACATCCCACGTGGCAAATGAATCTCAGCCACGATTTCAATCCCGTTACCGATTGCCTGGACTATAATCATAGCCCCAAACACAATCAATTACAGAGATATAAAGCAGTAATAGATCAGGATTCAAATCATACAATCAGTCTGGTATTATCCGTTTAGGGCGCCAGGGCTGTTGCACGCACTCGTTGCTCCGCTCCCCCATCACCCATGACGGATCATACAACGTAGATATAAATTTAAGCATATGCATCACATAGTTAAAATCATAAAGCAGTTGAGCATGTTATGAATCACAACACAAGCATGAGTTTGTACATGTTCAATTCCTAATCACACAACTATCAAAGGAGATCATACACATAGTTAAAAGAGGTTGAGAATCATATCTCAACACCCTTATACTTTACAATTTGCTAACTACTACTCATTCGGACATTTCAAGAAACACTTAAACAAACATACATCAACATACACGACATATGTCGATCACATAGGCATTAGGCCAAATCCTTTCACTAGGGAGTTGCCCCAATCATAACACGCGTACACCCACGACGGATAGTCATGGCAAGCAGGAATCCGAGTTCCATATTCATTCAGTCATTTCCACAAACACTTGGGCCACACATTTTAGCATATATAGTGTATTTTGGCCGTGGCGTGACTTAGGGCAAATCCTTTCGTCAAAGGGGGGTATCGCCAATACATCAATCATGAATCCATGACAATTAGTCATGGCGAGCACGAATGAGAATTCTATACTCATTCAGCCATTTCCACAAACACTTAGAATACACTATTACAACATACATGGTGTATGTTAGTAAAACATGTATTAGGGTTATCCTTTAGCCAAGCTAGTATTTTATCCATGTATAATATATTACTACAGCAATAATCATGATACATACATCTCCAAAATTTATACGTATACAGTATTTCTAGAATACACAATTTCAACATACGTAGCATTTACAAGTGAACATGTATTACGGCGATTCCTTTCGCCAAACTAGTATTTTATCCATATATAGTATAATCATACATTAAATAAACATGTCAAACACTTCTCCAAAAAAAATACGTATACGGTATTTCTACGTATATCTAGAGTATGTGAAATTCCATATTCTACAATGTTAATCGAAACAGGAATGGAAAGCACTTTGTACATGTGCAATTGCATGCAGATCATGAATATATCATTATCTGACATTGAAAGCGTTGAAAAACGTAACCTATACACCTAAAGTCCGCACCTTTTGTCGTAGAATCGTAACGGAGTTGATAGGTTTGCTAAGCTTCCGTATTCGGCAACTAGGCGACCTACAGAACGAAATTGGTTAGCTACTTCACAACCTACAACAGTCTAAACCCCAAAACAGATTAGGGTTAGGGTTTCTTACCTAGAAACGACGCCGGAAACGCCGGAAAAGCGTCAAGAAGGATGCGGTGGAGCGTGGATAGCAGCAGGGAAGGACGGCAGGGAGATTCTCCCACATCTCCCACACTTTCTCTCTCTTTTCCCTCTCTCAAATCCAAATTCGTATGGCTGCCATGAGAGAGGGTTTAAGGTCCTTATATAGTCTCAAAACTCACCGAAATAGACTCCTGTTCAAAGGTTACTGCTAATATAGGTATTTCGTCACTTTTCCAGCTCAAAAGAGAGGTTCTGGTGGCCCTCCTTGAGCCAAACGTCAGACTTAAGCTCACCACACATGGATCTATGAGGGATTACGTTTTCGACTCGATCGGATTCCCAGATCGCACGTGGCGGGCCACTTTCAGTTCAACGGTCAGTGGGCCACGATCCGAAATTCCAAGTACATGTAAATGTTCCTGAAATTTTTCCTGATCCGAGGGTGTAAACTGGTCTGATTCTGACGGTCTGGTTGCTCAATACTGATGCGCAAGCGAAAGGTGCCAGATCACTATTCCAGATATTTTAATTAGGATGGGAATAGTGTTTTTCACACTCCCTCGCTCCGGATCGAAATAAATGGCCGTGGGACATCGGTCGGAGCTGATTTTTGAGATGATTGTCAAGCCCAGTGAGGCGGTCCTAGTTCCTTAGCTTCGTGTTAATCGGACTCCCGATGTGCGGTCTAGACCTAATACGAAGTTTCGTTTCATTCCCGAGAGCAGACGGGAAATGAGTTTGGTTCTAAACTTTAGGGAAACCTAAAGTCACTGATTTTGCAAGTTTTGGGTCTTGCAGATCGTATTTAAAGCGATCCCAACGGATTTCATGGCTAATCGAGTTTTGCACTTAGTTAACTTTGTTAAATTTCTAAAGGATTTAATCCTAATTGTTTTCTGGTTGAGATGGTACTTAGGCCTTTGCAGTTTGTATATAAAGTGATCCAAGTTTTACTACTTAGCTAGTTTAAGATAGTGTCTAGGGCGAAAGTGCTTTGAAAAATTGAAAGCATAAGGTAGAGAAGGGTGGGATTTGTGAAGGAAATGGGTTCAGAAGCGATTTTAGACTGTGGGGTTCAGTTCTGACGAAATAATAAGGTGTTAGGAGCAACCCATCGCCTAAGGACATCTAATCTCAGGTTGACAAAAATCCGGGATGTTACAGAGGGAGTTATGAGGGTTTTTGTGGGAATAGGGGATGTCGGGAATATTCTGGACCAATTACTCTCACCCCACTTTTAGAGGCCCAAATGGTCTCCGAATGCGATGATTCTTATAAAAGTTTTGTAGAGCACTGACTCACCTTTCCAATGAACCGAAAATCGACCCAATCCGACATATAACGAGGGAGTTACGAGCATTTAATTCACATCACACGATTAAGAAAGATTAACGACCGAGATTGAAGAACGACGATGAAAGGTTTCTGGTGCGCTTTTGGGGTACTAGATGGCCTCAAAATCATAAGAGTCATCCTCCGTTTTGAAAGCTCGTCTAGTTACTTTCCAACGAGCTAAACATCGTCCAAATCCGACTTCGGATGAGGGAGTTATGAGGGTTTTTGTGGGAATAGGGGATGTCGGGAATATTCCGGACCATTTACTCTCACCCCACTTTTGGAGGCCCAAATGATCTCCGAACGCGATGATTCTTATAAAAGTTTCGGAGAGCACTGACTCACCTTTCCAATGAACTCAAAATCGACCCAATCTGACATATAACGAGGGAGTTACGAACATTTTATTCGCATCACACGATTAAGAAAGATTAAAGACCGAGATTGAAAAACGACGATGAAAGGTTTCTAGCGCAGTTTCGGGTACCAGATGGCCTCAGAATCAAAAGAGTCCTCCATTTTGAAAGCTCGTCCAGTTAACTTTCCAAAGAGCTAAACATCGTCCAAATCCGACATCGGATGAGGGAGTTATGAGGGTTTTTGTGGGAATAGGGGATGTCAGGAATATTCCGGACCATTTACTCTCACCCCACTTTTGGAGGCCCAAACGGTCTCCGAATGCGATGATTCCTATAGGAGTTTCGTAGAGCACTGACTCGATTAACGACCGAGATTGAAGAACGACGATGAAAGGTTTCTAGCGCACTTTTGGGGTACTAGATGGCCTCAAATCAGAAGAGTCCTGCTCCGTTTTGAAAGCTCATCTAGTTACCTTTCCAACGAGCTAAACATCGTCCAAATCCGACCTCGGATGAGGAAGTTATGAGGGTTTTTTGTGGGAATAGGGGATGTCGAGAATATTCTTGACCATTTACTCTCACCCCACTCTTGGAGGCCCAACGGTCTCCGAATGCGACGAATCCTATAGGAGTTTCATAGAGAACTGACTCACCTTTCCAATGAACTTAAAATTGACCCAATCCAACATATAACGAGGGAGTTACGAGCATTTTATTCGAAACACTCGATTTTGAAAGATTAACGACCGATATTGACAAACTACGATCAAAGGCTTCTGGTGTGCTTTTGGGGTATCAGATGGCCTCAGAATTTGAAGAGTCTCCTCTGTTTTGAAAGCTCGTCCAGTTAACTTACCAACGAGCTAAACATCGTCCAAATCCGACATCGGATGAGTGAGTTATGAGGGTTTTTGTGGGAATAGGGGATGTCGGGAATATTCTAGACCATTTACTCTCACCCTACTTTTGGAGGCCCAAACACTCTCTGAATGCGATGATTCCTATAGGAGTTTCGTAGAGCACTGACTCACCTTTCCAATGAACTAAAAATCGACCCAATCTGACCTATAACGAGGGAGTTACGAGCGTTTTATTCGCAACACACGATTTTGAATGATTATCGATCGAGATTGACAAACGACGATCAAAGGCTTCTAGGGTGCTTTCGGGGCACCAGATGGCCTCAGAATCAGAAGAGTCCTCCGTTTTGAAATCTCGTCCAGTTATCTTTCCAACAAGCTAAATATCATCTAAATCCGATCTCGGATGAGGGAGTTATGAGGGTTTTTGTGGGAATAGGGGATGTCGGGAATATTTTGGCCCATTTACTCTCACCCCACTTTTGGAGGATCAAACGGTCTCCGAATGCGATGATTCCTATAGGAGTTTCGTAGAGCACTGAGTCACCTTACCAATGAACTGAAAATCGACCCAATCTGACATATAACGAGGGAGTTACGAGCGTTTTATTCGCATCACATGATTAAGAAAGATTAACGACCGAAATTAAAGAACGATGATGAAATGCTTCTAGCGCACTTTCAGGGTACCAGATTGCCTCAGAATCAGAAGTGTCTTCCTCTGTTTTGAAAGCTCGTCCAGTTACCTTTCCAACGAGCTAAACATCGTCCAAATCCGACCTCAGATGAGGAAGTTATGGGGGTTTTTGTGGAAATAGGGGATGTCGGGAATATTCCTGACCATTTACACTCACCCCATTGTTGGAGGCCCAAACGGTCTCCGAATGCAACGAATCCTATAGAAGTTTCATAGAGAACTGAGTCACCTTTCCAATGAACTTAAAATTGACCCAATCTGACATATAACGTGGGAGTTATGAGCATTTTATTCGCATGACACTATTAAGAATGATTAACGACCAAGATTGAAGAACGACGATAAAAGGATTCTGGTGTGCTTTCGAGGTACCAGATGGCCTTAGAATCAGAAGAGTCCTCCTCCGTTTTGAAAGCTCGTCCAGTTAACTTTCCAAAGGGCTAAACATCGTCCAAATCCGACATCGGATGAGGGAGTTATGAGGGTTTTTGTGGGAATAGGGGATGTCGGGAATATTCTGGACCATTTACTCTCACCCCACTTTTGGACGCCCAAACGGTCTCCGAATGCGATGATTCCTATAAGAGTTTCGTAGAGCACTGACTCGATTAACGACCGAGATTGAAGAACGACGATGAAATTTTTCTAGCGCACTTTTGGGGTACCAGATGGCCTCGGAATCAGAAGAGTCCTCTCCGTTTTGAAAGCTCGTCTAGTTACCTTTCCAACGAGCTAAACATCATCCAAATCCGACCTCGGATGAGGAAGTTATGAGGGTTTTTGTGGAATAGGGGATGTCGGGAATATTCTGGCCCATTTACTCTCACCCCACTTTTGGAGGACCAAACGGTCTCCTAATGCAATGATTTTGATAGGAGTTTCGTAGAGCACTGAGTCACCTTACCAATGAACTGAAAATCGACCCAATCTGACATATAACGAGGGAGTTACGAGCGTTTTATTCGCATCATACGATTAAGAAAGATTAACGACCGAAATTAAAGAACGATGTTGAAAGGCTTCTAGCGCACTTTCGGGGTACCAGATTCCCTCTGAATCAGAAAACTCTTCCTCTGTTTTGAAAGCTCATCCAGTTACCTTTCCAACGAGCTAAACATCGTCCAAATCCAACCTCGGATGAGGAAGTTATGAGAGTTTTTGTCAGGAATATTTCTGACCATTTACTCTCACGCCACTCTTGGAGGCCCAAACGGTCTCCGAATGCAACGAATCCTATAGGAGTTTCATAGAGAACTGACTCACCTTTCCAATGAACTTAAAATCGACCCAATCCGACATATCACGAGGGAGTTACGAGCGTTTTATTCTCATCACACGATTAAGAAAGATTAACGACTGAGATTCATGAACGATGATGAAAGGTTTCTGGTGCGCTTTTGGGGTACCAGATGGCCTCGGAATCATAAGAGTCCTCTCCGTTTTGAAAGCTCATCCAGTTAACTGTCCAACGAGCTAAACATCGTCCAAATCCGACATCGGATGAGGGAGTTATGAGGGTTTTTGTGGGAATAGGGGATGTCGGGAATATTCCGAACCATTTACTCTCACCCTACTTTTGGAGGCCCAAATGGTCTCCGAACGCGATGATTCTTATAAAAGTTTCGTAGAGCACTGACTCACCTTTCCAATGAACCGAAAATCGACCCAATCCGACATATAACGAGGGAGTTACGAGCATTTTATTCACATCACATGATTAAGAAAGATTAACCACCGAAATTAAAGAACGATGATGAAATGCTTCTAGCGCACTTTTTGGGTACCAGATTGCCTCAGAATCAGAAGTGTCTTCTCTGTTTTGAAAGTTCGTCCAGTTACCTTTCCAACGAGCCAAACATCGTCCAAATCCGGCCTCGGATGAGGAAGTTATGAGGGTTTTTGTGGGAATAGGGGATGTCGGGAATATTCCTGACCATTTTCTCTCACCCCATTGTTGGAGGCCCAAACGGTCTCCGAATGCAACGAATCCTATAGAAGTTTCGTAGAGAACTGACTCACCTTTCCAATGAACTTAAAATTGACCCAATCCGACATATAACAAGGGAGTTACGAGCATTTTATTCGCATCACACTATTAAGAATGATTAACGACCGAGATTGAAGAACGACGATAAAAGGTTTCTGGTGTGCTTTCGAGGTACCAGATGGCCTGAGAATCCGAAGAGTCCTCCTCCGTTTTGAAAGCTCGTCCAGTTAGCTTTCCAATGAGCTAAACATCGTCCAAATCAGACATCGGATGAGGGAGTTATGAGGGTTTTTGTGGGAATAGGGGATGTCGGGAATATTCTGGACCATTTACTCTCACCCCACTTTTGGAGGCCCAAATGGTCTCCGAATGCGATGATTCTTATAAAAGTTTCGTAGAGCTCTGACTCACCTTTCCAATGAACTGAAAATCGACCCAATCCGACATATAACGAGGGAGTTACGAGCAATTTGTTCACATCACACGATTAGGAAAGATTAACGACCGAGATTGAAGAATGACGATGAAAGGTTTCTGGCTCGCTTTCGGGGTACCAGATGGCCTCAGAATCAGAAGAGTCCACCTCCATTTTAAAAGCTCGTCCAGTTAACTTTCCAAAGAGCTAAACATCGTCCAAATCCGACATCGGATGAGGGAGTTATGAGGGTTTTTGTGGGAATAGGGGATGTCGGGAATATTCTGGACCATTTACTCTCACCCCACTTTTGGACGCCCAAACGGTCTCCGAATGCGATGATTCCTATAGGAGTTTCGTAGAGCACTGACTTGATTAACGACCGAGATTGAAGAACGAAGATTCAATTTTTCTAGCGCACTTTTGGGGTACCAGATGGCCTCAGAATCAGAAAAGTCCTCTCCGTTTTGAAAGCTCGTCCAGTTAACTTTTCAAAGAGCTAAACATCGTCCAAATCCGACATCGGATGAGGGAGTTATGAGGGTTTTTGTGGGAATAGGGGATCTCGGGATTATTCCGGACCATTTCTTCTCACCCCACTTTTGGAGGCCCAAACGGTCTCCGAATGCGATAATTCCTATAGGAGTTTCGTAGAGCACTGACTCACCTTTCCAATGAACTGAAAATCGACCCAATCTGACATATGACGAGGGAGTTACGAGCGTTTTATTCGCATCACACGATTAAGAAAGATTAACGACCGAGATTGATGAACGACGATAAAAGGTTTCTAGCGCGCTTTCGGGGTACTAGATGGCCTCAGAATCATAAGAGTCCTCTCCGTTTTGAAAGCTCGTCCAGTTAACTTTCAATGAGCTAAACATCGTCCAAATCCGACATCGGATGAGGGATTTATGAGGGTTTTTGTGGGAATAGGGGATGTCGGGAATATTCTGGACCATTTACTCTCACCCCACTTTTGTGGCCCAAATGGTCTCCGAATGCGATGATTCTTATAAAAGTTTTGTACAGCACTGATTCACCTTTCCAATGAACCGAAAATCGACCCAATCTAACATATAACGAGGGAGTTACGAGCATTTTATTCACATCACACGATTAAGAAAGATTAACGACCGAGATTGAAGAACGATGATGAAAGGTTTCTAGCGCGCTTTCGGGGTACCAGATGTCCTCAGAATTAGAAGAGTCCTCCTCCATTTTGAATGCTCGTCCAGTTAACCTTCCAAAGAGCTAAACATCGTCCAAATCCGACATCGGATGAGGGAGTTATGAGGGTTTTAGTGGGAATAGGGGATGTCGGGAATATTCTAGACAATTTACTCTCACCCCACTTTTGGAGGCCCAAACAGTCTCCGAATGCGATGATTCCTATAGGAGTTTCGTAGAGCACTGACTCGATTAATGACCGAGATTGAAGAACGACGATGAAAGGTTTCTAGCGCACTTTTGGGGTACCAGATGGCCTCAGAATCAGAAGAGTCCTCCGTTTTGTAATCTCGTCCAGTTATCTTTCCAACGAGCTAAACATCATCCAAATCCGACCTCGGATGAGGGAGTTATGAGGGTTTTTGAGGGAATAGGGGATGTCAGGAATATTCTGGACCATTTACTCTCACCCCACTTTTGGAGGATCAAACGGTCTCTGAATACGATGATTCCAACAGGAGTTTCGTAGAGCACTGACTCGATTAATGACATTGATTGAAGAACGACGATGAAAGGTTTCTAGCACAGTTTTGGGGTACCAGATGGCCTCAGAATTAGAAGAGTCCACCTCCGTTTTGAAAGTTCGTCTAGTTACCTTTCCAACGAGCTAAACATCCTCCAAATCCGACCTCGGATGAGGGAGTTATGAGGGTTTTTGTGGGAATAGGGGATGTAAGGAATATTCCGGACCATTTTCTCTCACCCCACTTTTGGAGGCCCAAACGGTCTCCGAATGCGATGATTCTTATAAAAGTTTCGTAGAGAACTCACTCACCTTTCCAATGAACTTAAAATCGACCCAATCTGATATATAACGAGGGAGTTACGAGCGTTTTATTCGCATCACACGATTAAGAAAGATTAACGACCGAGATTGATGAACGACGATGAAAGGTTTCTAGCGCGCTTTCAGGGTACTAGATGGCCTCAGAATCATAAGAGTCCTCTCCGTTTTGAAAGCTCGTCCAGTTAACTTTCCAACGAGCTAAACATCGTCCAAATCCGATATCGGATGAGGGAGTTATGAGAGTTTTTGTGGGAATAGGGGATGTCGGGAATATTTCGGACCATTTACTCTCACCCCACTTTTGGAGGCCCAAAAGGTCTCCAAACGCGATGATTCTTATAAAAGTTTCGTAGAGCACTGACTCACCTTTCCAATGAACTGAAAATCGACCCAATCTGACATATAACGAGGGAGTTACGAGCATTTTATTCGCATCACACTATTAAGAAAGATTAAAGACCGAGATTGAAAAACGACGATGAAAGGTTTCTAGCGCATTTTTGGGGTACCAGATGGCCTCAGAATCAAAAGAGTCCTCCTCCATTTTGAAAGCTCTTCCAGTGAACTTTCCAAAGAGCTAAACATCGTCCAAATCCGACATCGGATGAGGGAGTTATGAGTGTTTTTGTGGGAATTGGGGATGTTAGGAATATTCCGGACCATTTACTCTCACCCCACTTTTGGAGGCCCAAACGGTCTCCAAATGCGATGATTCCTATAGGAGTTTTGTAGAGCACTGACTCGATTAACGACCGAGATTGAAGAACGAGGATGAAAGGTTTCTAGTGCACTTTTGGGGTACTAGATGGCCTCAGAATCAGAAGAGTCCTCCTCCGTTTTGAAAGCTCATCTAGTTACCTTTCCAACGAGCTAAACATAGTCCAAATCCGACCTCGGATGAGGAAGTTATGAGGGTTTTTGTGGGAATAGGGGATGTCGAGAATATTCCTGACCATTTACTCTCACCCCACTCTTGGAGGCCCAACGGTCTCCGAATGCAACGAATCCTATAGGAGTTTCGTAGAGAACTGACTCACCTTTCCAATGGACTTAAAATTGACCCAATCCGACATATAACGAGGGAGTTACGAGCATTTTATTCGAAACACTCGATTTTGAAAGATTAACGACCGATATTGACAAACTACGATCAAAGGCTTCTGGTGTGCTTTTGGGGTATCAGATGGCCTCAGAATTAGAAGAGTCTCTTCTATTTTGAAAGCTCGTCCAGTTAACTTTCCAACGAGCTAAACATCGTCCAAATCCGACATCGGATGAGGGAGTTATGAGGGTTTTTGTGGGAATAGGGGATGTCGGGAATATTCTAGACCATTTACTCTCACCCTACTTTTGGAGGCCCAAACAGTCTCCGAATGCGATAATTCCTATAGGAGTTTCGTAGAGCACTGACTCACCTTTCCAATGAACTAAAAATCGACCCAATCTGACATATAACGAGGGAGTTACGAGCGTTTTATTCGCAACACACGATTTTGAATGATTAACGATCGAGATTGACAAACGACGATCAAAGGTTTCTGGGGTGCTTTCGGGGCACCAGATGGCCTCAGAATTAGAAGAGTCCTCCTCCGTTTTGAAATCTCGTCCAGTTATCTTTCCAACGATCTAAACATCATCTAAATCTGACCTCGATTGAGGGAGTTATGAGGGTTTTTGTGGGAATAGGGGATGTCGGGAATATTCTGGCCCATTTTCTCTCACCCAACTTCTGGAGGATCAAACGATCTCCGAATGCGATGATTCCTATAGGAGTTTCGTAGAGAACTGACTCACCTTTCCAATGAACTGAAAATCGACCCAATCTGACATATAACGAGGGAGTTACGAGAGTTTTATTCGTATCACACGATTAAGAAAGATTAACGACCGAAATTAAACAACGATGATGAAAGGCTTCTAGCGCACTTTCGGGGTACCAAATTTTTTCAGAATCAGAAGTGTCTTGCTCTGTTTTGAAAGCTCGTCCAGTTACCTTTCCAATGAGCTAAACATCGTCCAAATCCGACCTCGGATGAGGAAGTTATGAGGGTTTTTGTGGGAATAGGGGATGTCGGGAATATTCCTGACCATTTACTCTCACCCCACTGTTGGAGTCCCAAACGGTCTCTGAATGCAACGAATCCTATAGGAGTTTCGTAGAGAACTGACTCACCTTTCCAATGAACTTAAAATTGATCGAATCCGACATATAACGAGGGAGTTACGAGCGTTTTATTCGCATCACACGATTAAGAAAGATTAACGACCGAGATTGAAGAACGACGATAAAAGGTTTCTGGTGTGCTTTCGGGGTACCAGCTGGCCTCAGAATCAGAAGAGTCCTCCTCCATTTTGAAAGCTTGTCCGGTTAACTTTCCAATGAGCTAAACATCGTCCAAATCCGACATCGGATGGGGGAGTTATGAGGGTTTTTGTGGGAATAGGGGATGTCGGGAATATTCTGGTCCATTTACTCTCACCCCACTTTTTGAGGCCCAAATGGTCTCCGAATGCGATGATTCTTATAAAAGTTTTGTAGAGCACTGACTCACCTTTCCAATGAACTGAAAATCGACCCAATCTGACATATAACGAGGGAGTTATGAGCATTTTATTCACATCACACGATTAAGAAAGATTAACGATCGAGATTGTAGAACGACGATGAAAGGTTTCTAGCGCGCTTTCGGGGTACCAGATGGCCTGAGAATCGGAAGAGTCCTCCTTCATTTTGAAAGCTCGTCCAGTTAACTTTTCAAAGAGCTAAACATCGTCCAAATCCGACATCGGATGAGGGAGTTATGAGGGTTTTTGTGGGAATAGGGGATCTCGGGATTATTCCGGACCATTTCTTCTCACCCCACTTTTGGAGGCCCAAACGGTCTCCGAATGCGATGATTCCTAAAGGACTTTCGTAGAGCACTGACTCGATTAACGACCGAGATTGAAGAACGACGATGAAAGGTTTCTAGCGCGCTTTTGGGGTACTAGATAGCCTCAGAATCAGAAGAGTCCTCCTCCGTTTTGAAAGCTCATCTACTTACCTTTCAAACGAGCTAAACATCGTCCAAATCCGACCTCGGATGAGGAAGTTATGAGGGTTTTTGTGGGAATAGGGGATGTCGGAAATATTCTAGACCATTTACTCTCACCCTACTTTTGGAGGCCCAAACAGTCTCTGAATGCGATAATTCCTATAGGAGTTTCGTAGAGCACTGACTCACCTTTCCAATGAACTAAAAATCGACCCAATCTGACATATAACGAGGGAGTTACGAGTGTTTTATTCGCAACACACGATTTTGAATGATTAACGATCGAGATTGACAAACGACGATCAAAGGCTTCTGGGGTGCTTTCGAGGCACCAGATGGCCTCAGAATCAGAAGAGTCGTTCTCCGTTTTGAAATCTCGTCCAGTTATCTTTCCAACGATCTAAACATCATCCAAATCTGACCTCGATTGAGGGAGTTATGAGGGTTTTTGTGGGAATAGGGGATATCGGGAATATTCTGGCCCATTTACTCTCACCCAACTTCTGGAGGATCAAACGATCTCTAAATGCGATGATTCCTATAGGAGTTTCGTAGAGAACTGACTCACCTTTCCAATGAACTGAAAATCGACCCAATCTGACATATAACGAGGTAGTTACGAGCGTTTTATTCGCATCACACGATTAAGAAAGATTAACGACCGAAATTAAACAACGATGATGAAAGGATTCTAGCGCACTTTCGGGGTACCAGATTGCCTCAGAATCAGAAGTTTCTTCCTCTGTTTTGAAAGCTCGTCCAGTTACCTTTCCAACGAGCTAAACATCGTCCAAATCCGACCTCGGATGAGGAAGTTATGAGGGTTTTTGTGGGAATAGGGGATGTCGGGAATATTCCTGACCATTTACTCTCACCCCACTGTTGGAGGCCCAAACGGTCTCCAAATGCAACGAATCCTATAGGAGTTTCGTAGAGAACTGACTCACCTTTCCAATGAACTTAAAATTGATCGAATCCGACATATAACGAGGTAGTTACGAGCGTTTTATTCGCATCACACGATTAAGAAAGATTAACGACCGAGATTGAAGAATGACGATAAAAGGTTTCTGGTGTGCTTTCGGGGTACCAGCTGGCCTCAGAATCAGAAGAGTCCTCCTCCATTTTGAAAGCTTGTCCGGTTAACTTTTCAAAGAGCTAAACATCGTCCAAATCCGACATCGGATGAGGGAGTTATGAGGGTTTTTGTGAGAATAGGGGATGCCAAGAATATTTCGGACCATTTACTCTCACCCCACTTTTGGAGGCCCAAACGGTCTCCGAATGCGATGATTCCTATAGGAGTTTCGTAGAGCACTGACTCGATTAACGACCGAGATTGAAGAACGACGATGAAAGGTTTCTAGCGCGCTTTTGGGGTACTAGATGGCCTCAGAATCAGAAGAGTCCTCCTCCGTTTTGAAAGCTCATCTAGTTACCTTTCCAACGAGCTAAACATCGTCCAAATCCGACCTCGGATGAGGAAGTTACGAGAGTTTTTGTGGGAATAGGGGATGTCGAGAATATTCCTGACCATATACTCTCACCCCACTCTTGGAGGCCCAACGGTCTCCGAATGCAACGAATCCTATAGGAGTTTCGTAGAGAACTGACTCACCTTTCCAATGAACTTAAAATTGACCCAATCCGACATATAACGAGGGAGTTACGAACATTTTATTCGAAACACTCGATTTTGAAAGATTAACGACCGATATTGACAAACTACGATCAAAGGCTTCTGGTGTGCTTTTAAGGTATCAGATGGCCTTAGAATTAGAAGAGTCTCCTCCGTTTGAAAGCTCGTCCAGTTAACTTTCCAACGAGCTAAACATCGTCCAAATCCGACATCGGATGAGGGAGTTATGAGGGTTTTTGTGGGAATAGGGGATGTCGGGAATATTCTAGACCATTTACTCTCACCCTACTTTTGGAGGCCCAAACAGTCTCTGAATGCGATAATTCCTATAGGAGTTTCGTAGAGCACTGACTCACCTTTCCAATGAATTAGAAATCGACCCAATCTGACATATAACGAGGGAGTTACGAGCATTTTATTCGCATCACACGATTAAGAAAGAATAACGACCGAGATTGAAAATCGACGATGAATGGTTTCTAGCGCGGTTTCGGGGTACCAGATGTCCTCAGAATCAAAAGTGTCCTCCTCCATTTTGAAAGCTCGTCTAGTTTAACTTTCCAAAGAGCTAAACATCGTCCAAATCCGACATCGGATGAGGGAGTTATGTGGGTTTTTGTGGGAATAGGGGATGCCAAGAATATTTCGGACCATTTACTCTCACCCCACTTTTTGAGGCCCAAACGGTCTCCGAATGCGATGATTCCTATAGGAGTTTCGTAGAGCACTGACTCGATTAACGACCGAGATTGAAGAACGACGATGAAAGGTTTCTAGCGCTCTTTTGGGGTAATAGATGGCCTCAGAATCAGAAGAGTCCTCCTCCGTGTTTAAAGCTCATCTAGTTACCTTTCCAACGAGCTAAACATCGTCCAAATCCGACCTCGGATGAGGAAGTTATGAGGGTTTTTGTGGGAATAGGGGATGTCAAGAATATTCCTAACCATTTACTCTCACCCCACTCTTGGAGGCCCAACGGTCTCCGAATGCAACGAATCCTATAGGAGTTTCGTAGAGAACTGACTCACCTTTCCAATGAACTTAAAATTGACCCAATCCGACATATAACGAGGGAGTTACGAGCATTTTATTCGAAACACTCGATTTTGAAAGATTAACGACCGATATTGACAAACTACGATCAAAGGCTTCTGGTGTGCTTTTGGGGTATCAGATGGCCTCAGAATTAGAAGTGTCTCCTCCATTTTGAAAGCTCATCCAGTTAACTTTCCAACGAGCTAAACATCGTCCAAATCCGACATCGAATGAGGGAGTTATGATGGTTTCTGTGGGAATAGGGGATGTCGGGAATATTCTAGACCATTTACTCTCACCCTACTTTTGGAGGCCCAAACAGTCTCTCAATGCGATGATTCCTATAGGAGTTTCGTAGAGCACTGACTCACCTTTCCAATGAACTAAAAATCGACCCAATCTGAAATATAATGAGGGAGTTACGAGCGTTTTATTCGCAACA
This sequence comes from Magnolia officinalis, assembly GCA_021015155.1. Lineage (NCBI taxonomy): Eukaryota > Viridiplantae > Streptophyta > Magnoliopsida > Magnoliales > Magnoliaceae > Magnolia > Magnolia officinalis. Next base: position 24,368,446 of record JAJHSJ010000019.1, read on the forward strand.
CACGATTTTGAATGATTAACGATCGAGATTGACAAACGACGATCAAAGGCTTCTGGGGTACTTTCGGGGCACCAGATGGCCTCAGAATCAGAAGAGTATTCTCTGTTTTGAAATCTCGTCCAGTTATCTTTCCAACGAGCTAAACATCATCCAAATCCGACCTCGGATGAGGGAGTTATGAGGGTTTTTGTGGGAATAGGGGATGTCGGGAATATTCTGTCCCATTTACTCTCACCTCACTTTTGGAGGATCAAACGGTCTCCGAATGCGATGATTCCTATAGGAGTTTCGTAGAGCACTGACTCACCTTTCCAATGAACTGAAAATCGACCAAATCTGACATATAACGAGGGAGTTACGAGCGTTTTATTCGCATCACACGATTAAGAAAGATTAACGACCGAAATTAAAGTACGATGATGAATTGCTTCTCGCGCACTTTTGGGGTACCAGATTGCCTCAGAATCAGAAGTGTCTTCCTCTGTTTTGAAAGCTCGTGCAGTTACCTTTCCAACGAGCTAAACATCGTCCAAATCCGACCTCGGATGAGGAAGTTATGAGGGTTTTTATGGGAATAGGGGATGTCGGGAATATTCCTGACCATTTACTCTCACCCCACTGTAGGAGGCCCAAACGGTCTCCGAATGCAACGAATCCTATAGGAGTTTCGTAGAGAACTGACTCACCTTTCCAATGAACATAAAATTGACCCAATCCGACATATAACGAGGGAGTTATGAGCGTTTTATTCGTATCACACGATTAAGAAAGATTAACGACCGAGATTGAAGAACGACGATAAAAGGTTTCTGATGTGCTTACGGGGTACCAGATGGCCTCAGAATCAAAAGAGTCCCCCTCTGTTTTGAAAGCTCGTCTAGTTAACTTTCCAATGAGCTAAACATCGTCCAAATCCGACATCGGATGAGGGAGTTATGAGGGTTTTTGTGGGAATAGGGGATGTCGGGAATATTTTGGACCATTTACTCTCACCTCACTTTTGGAGGCCCAAATGGTCTCCGAATGCGATGATTCTTATAAAAGTTTCGTAGAGCACTGACTCACCTTTCCAATGAACTGAAAATCGACCCAATCCGACATGTAACGAGGGAGTTACGAGCATTTTATTCACATCACACGATTAAGAAAGATTAACGACCGAGATTGAAGAACGACGATGAAAGGTTTCTAGCGCGCTTTCGGGGTTCCAGATGGCCTCAGAATCAGAAGAGTCCTCCTCCATTTTGAAAGCTCGTCCAGTTAACTTTCCAAAGGGCTAAACATCGTCCAAATCCGACATCGGATGAGGGAGTTATGAGGGTTTTTTTGGGAATAGGGGATGTCAGGAATATTCCGGACCATTTACTCTCACCCCACTTTTGGAGGTCCAAACGGTCTCCGAATGCGATGATTCCTATAGGAGTTTCGTAGAGCACTGACTCGATTAACGACCGAGATTGAAGAACGACAATGAAAGGTTTCTACTGCGCTTTTGGGGTACTAGATGGCCTTGGAATCAGAAGAGTCCTCCTCCGTTTTGAAAGCTCATCTAGTTACCTTTCCAACGAGCTAAACATCGTCTAAATCCGACCTCGGATGAGGAAGTTATGAGGGTTTTTGTGGGAATAGTGGATGTCGAGAATATTCCTGACCATTTACTCTCACCCCACTCTTGGAGGCCCAACGGTCTCTGAATGCGACGAATCCTATAGGAGTTTCGAAGAGAACTGACTTACCTTTGCAATGAACTTAAAATTGACCCAATCCGACTTATAACGAGGGAGTTACGAGCATTTTATTCGAAACACTCGATTTTGAAAGATTAACGACCGATATTGACAAACTACGATCAAAGGCTTCTGGTGTGCTTTTGGAGTATCAGATGTCCTCAGAATTAGAAGAGTCTCCTCCGTTTTAAATGCTCGTCTAGTTAACTTTCCAACGAGCTAAACATCGTCCAAATCCGACATCGAATGAGGGAGTTATGAGGGTTTTTGTGGGAATAGGGGATGTCGGGAATATTCTAGACCATTTACTCTCACCCCACTTTTGGAGGCCCAAACAGTCTCCGAATGCGATGATTCCTATAGGAGTTTCGTAGAGCACTGACTCACCTTTCCAATGAACTAAAAATCGACCCAATCTGACATATAATGAGGGAGTTACGAGCGTTTTATTCGCAACACACGATTTTGAATGATTAACGATCGAGATTGACAAACTACGATCAAAGGCTTTTGGGGTGCTTTCGGGGCACCAGATGGCCTCAGAATCAGAAGAGTCCTCCTCCGTTTTGAAATCTCGTCCAGTTATCTTTCCAACGAGCTAAACATCATCCAAATCCGACCTCGGATGTGGGAGTTATGAGGGTTTTTGTGGGAATACGGGATGTCGGGAATATTCTGGCCCATTTACTCTCACCCCACTTTTGGAGGATCAAACGGTCTCCGAATGCGATGATTCCTATAGGAGTTTCGTAGAGCACTAACTCACCTTTCCAATGAACTAAAAATCGACCCAATCTGACATATAACGAGGGAGTTACGAGCGTTTTATTCGCATCACACGATTAAGAAAGATTAATGACCGAAATTAAAGAACGATGATGAAGTGCTTCTAGCGCACTTTCGGGGTGCCAGATTGCCTCAGAATCAGAAGTGTCTTCCTCTGTTTTGAAAGCTCGTCCAGTTACCTTTCCAACGAGCTAAACATCGTCCAAATCCGACCTCGGATGAGGAAGTTATGAGGGTTTTTGTGGGAATAGGGGATGTCAGGAATATTCCTGACCATTTACTCTCACTCCACTGTTGGAGGCCCAAACGGTCTCCGAATGCAACGAATCCTATAGGAGTTTTGTAGAGAACTGACTCACCTTTCCAATGAACTTAAAATTGACCGAATCCGACATATAACGAGGGAGTTACGAGCGTTTTATTCGCATCACACGATTAAGAAAGATTAACGACCGAGATTGAAGAACGACGATAAAAGGTTTCTGGTGTGCTTTCGGGGTACCAGATGGCCTCAGAATCAGAGGAGTCCCTCTCCATTTTGAAAGCTTGTCCAGTTAACTTTCCAATGAGCTAAACATCGTCCAAATCCGACATCGGATGAGGGAGTTATGAGGGTTTTTGTGGGAATAGGGGATGTCGGGAATATTCTGGTCCATTTACTCTCACCCCACTTTTTGAGGCCCAAATGGTCTCCGAATGCGATGATTCTTATAAAAGTTTCATAGAGCACTGACTCACCTTTCCAATGAACCAGAAATCGACCCAATCTGACATATAACGAGGGAGTTACGAGCATTTTATTCACATCACACGATTAAGAAAGATTAACGACCGAGATTGAAGAACGACGATGAAAGGTTTCTAGCGCGCTTTCGGGGTACCAGATGGCCTCAGAATCGGAAGAGTCCTCCTCCATTTTGAAAGCTCGTCCAGTAAACTTTCCAAAGAGCTAAACATCGTCCAAATCCGACATCGGATGAGGGAGTTATGAGGGTTTTTGTGGGAATAGGGGATCTCGGGATTATTCCAGACCATTTCTTCTCACCCCACTTTTGGAGGCCCAAACGGTCTCCGAATGCGATGATTCCTAAAGGACTTTCGTTGAGCACTGACTCGATTAACGACCGAGATTGAAGAACGACGATGAAAGGTTTCTAGCGCGCTTTTGGGGTACTAGATGGCCTCAGAATCAGAAGAGTCCTCCTCCGTTTTGAAAGCTCATCTAGTTACCTTTCCAACGAGCTAAACATCGTCCAAATCCGACCTCGGATGAGGAAGTTACGAGAGTTTTTGTGGGAATAGGGGATGTCGAGAATATTCCTGACCATATACTCTCACCCCACTCTTGGAGGCCCAACGGTCTCCGAATGCAACGAATCCTATAGGAGTTTCGTAGAGAACTGACTCACCTTTCCAATGAACTTAAAATTGACCCAATCCGACATATAACGAGGGAGTTACGAACATTTTATTCGAAACACTCGATTTTGAAAGATTAACGACCGATATTGACAAACTACGATCAAAGGCTTCTGGTGTGCTTTTAAGGTATCAGATGGCCTTAGAATTAGAAGAGTCTCCTCCGTTTTGAAAGCTCGTCCAGTTAACTTTCCAACGAGCTAAACATCGTCCAAATCCGACATCGGATGAGGGAGTTATGAGGGTTTTTGTGGGAATAGGGGATGTCGGGAATATTCTAGACCATTTACTCTCACCCTACTTTTGGAGGCCCAAACAGTCTCTGAATGCGATGATTCCTATAGGAGTTTCGTAGAGCACTGACTCACCTTTCCAATGAATTAGAAATCGACCCAATCTGACATATAACGAGGGAGTTACGAGCATTTTATTCGCATCACACGATTAAGAAAGAATAACGACCGAGATTGAAAATCGACGATGAATGGTTTCTAGCGCGGTTTCGGGGTACCAGATGGCCTCAGAATCAAAAGTGTCCTCCTCCATTTTGAAAGCTCGTCTAGTTTAACTTTCCAAAGAGCTAAACATCGTCCAAATCCGACATCGGATGAGGGAGTTATGTGGGTTTTTGTGGGAATAGGGGATGCCAAGAATATTTCAGACCATTTACTCTCACCCCACTTTTTGAGGCCCAAACGGTCTCCGAATGCGATGATTCCTATAGGAGTTTCGTAGAGCACTGACTCGATTAACGACCGAGATTGAAGAACGACGATGAAAGGTTTCTAGCGCTCTTTTGGGGTACTAGATGGCCTCAGAATCAGAAGAGTCCTCCTCCGTGTTTAAAGCTCATCTAGTTACCTTTCCAACGAGCTAAACATCGTCCAAATCCGACCTCGGATGAGGAAGTTATGAGGGTTTTTGTGGGAATAGGGGATGTCAAGAATATTCCTAACCATTTACTCTCACCCCACTCTTGGAGGCCCAACGGTCTCCGAATGCAACGAATCCTATAGGAGTTTCGTAGAGAACTGACTCACCTTTCCAATGAACTTAAAATTGACCCAATCCGACATATAACGAGGGAGTTACGAGCATTTTATTCGAAACACTCGATTTTGAAAGATTAACGACCGATATTGACAAACTACGATCAAAGGCTTCTGGTGTGCTTTTGGGGTATCAGATGGCCTCAGAATTAGAAGTGACTCCTCCATTTTGAAAGCTCATCCAGTTAACTTTCCAACGAGCTAAACATCGTCCAAATCCGACATCGAATGAGGGAGTTATGATGGTTTCTGTGGGAATAGGGGATGTCGGGAATATTCTAGACCATTTACTCTCACCCTACTTTTGGAGGCCCAAACAGTCTCTCAATGCGATGATTCCTATAGGAGTTTCGTAGAGCACTGACTCACCTTTCCAATGAACTAAAAATCGACCCAATCTGAAATATAATGAGGGAGTTACGAGCGTTTTATTCGCAACACACGATTTTGAATGATTAACGATCGAGATTGACAAACGACGATCAAAGGTTTCTGGGGTACTTTCGGGGCACCAGATGGCCTCAGAATCAGAAGAGTATTCTCTGTTTTGAAATCTCGTCCAGTTATCTTTCCAACGAGCTAAACATCATCCAAATCCGACCTCGGATGAGGGAGTTATGAGAGTTTTTGTGGGAATAGGGGATGTCGGGAATATTCTGGCCCATTTACTCTCACCTCACTTTTGGAGGATCAAACGGTCTCCGAATGCGATGATTCCTATAGGAGTTTCGTAGAGCAATGACTCACCTTTCCAATGAACTGAAAATCGACCAAATCTGACATATAACGAGGGAGTTACGAGCGTTTTATTCGCATCACACGATTAAGAAAGATTAACGACCGAAATTAAAGTACGATGATGAAGTGCTTCTACCGCACTTTCGGGGTACCAGATTGCCTCAGAATCAGAAGTGTCTTCCTCTGTTTTGAAAGCTCGTGCAGTTACCTTTCCAACGAGCTAAACATCGTCCAAATCCGACCTCGGATGAGGAAGTTATGAGGGTTTTTGTGGGAATAGGGGATGTCGTGAATATTCCTGACCATTTACTCTCACCCCACTGTAGGAGGCCCAAACGGTCTCTGAATGCAACGAATCCTATAGGAGTTTCGTAGAGAACTGACTCACCTTTCCAATGAACATAAAATTGACCCAATCCGACATATAACGAGGGAGTTACGAGCATTTTATTCGTATCACACGATTAAGAAAGATTAACGACCGAGATTGAAGAACGACGATAAAAGGTTTCTGGTGTGCTTACGGGGTACCAGATGGCCTCAGAATCAAAAGAGTCCCCCTCTGTTTTGAAAGCTCGTCCAGTTAACTTTCCAATGAGCTAAACATCGTCCAAATCCGACATCGGATGAGGGAGTTATGAGGGTTTTTGTGGGAATAGGGGATGTCGGGAATATTCTGGACCATTTACTCTCACCTCACTTTTGGAGGCCCAAATGGTCTCTGAATGCGATGATTCTTATAAAAGTTTCGTAGAGCACTGACTCACCTTTCCAATGAACTGAAAATAGACCTAATCCGACATGTAACGAGGGAGTTACGAGCATTTTATTCACATCACACGATTAAGAAAGATTAATGACCGAGATTGAAGAACGACGATGAAAGGTTTCTAGCGCGCTTTCGGGGCACCAGATGGCCTCAGAATCAGAAGAGTCCTCCTCCATTTTGAAAGCTCGTCCAGTTAACTTTCCAAAGAGCTAAACATCGTCCAAATCCGACATCGGATGAGGGAGTTATGAGGGTTTTTTGGGGAATAGGGGATGTCAGGAATATTCCGGACCATTTACTCTCACCCCACTTTTGGAGGTCCAAACGGTCTCCAAATGCGATGATTCCTATAGGAGTTTCGTAGAGCACTGACTCGATTAACGACCGAGATTGAAGAAGGACAATGAATGGCTTCTACCGCACTTTTGGGGTACTAGATGGCCTTGGAATCAGAAGAGTCCTTCTCCGTTTTGAAAGCTCATCTAGTTACCTTTCCAACGAGCTAAACATCGTCTAAATCCGACCTCGGATGAGGAAGTTATGAGGGTTTTTGTGGGAATAGGGGATGTTAAGAATATTCCTGACCATTTACTCTCACCCCACTCTTGGAGGCCCAACGGTCTCCGAATACGACGAATCCTATAGGAGTTTCGAAGAGAACTGACTCACCTTTGCAATGAACTTAAAATTGACCCAATCGGACTTATAACGAGGGAGTTACGAGCATTTTATTCGAAACACTCGATTTTGAAAGATTAACGACCGATATTGACAAACTACGATCAAAGGCTTCTGGTGTGCTTTTGGGGTATCAGATGTCCTCAGAATTAGAAGAGTCTCCTCCGTTTTGAATGCTCGTCTAGTTAACTTTCCAACGAGCTAAACATCGTCCAAATCCGACATCGGATGAGGGAGTTATGAGGGTTTTTGTGGGAATAGGGGATGTCGGGAATATTCTAGACCATTTACTCTCACCCCACTTTTGGAGGCCCAAACAGTCTCCGAATGCGATGATTCCTATAGAAGTTTCGTAGAGCACTGACTCACATCATCCAAATCCGACCTCGGATGAGGGAGTTATGAGGGTTTTTGTGGGAATAGGGAATGTCGGGAATATTCTGTCCCATTTACTCTCACCCCACTTTTGGAGGATCAAACGATCTCCGAATGCGATGATTCCTATAGGAGTTTCGTAGAGCACTGACTCACCTTTCCAATGAACTTAAAATCGACCCAATCCGACATATAACGAGGGAGTTATGAGCGTTTTATTCGCATCACACGATTAAGAAAGTTTAACGACCGAGATTGATGAACGACGATGAAAGGTTTTTGGTGAGCTTTCGGGGTACTAGATGGCCTCAGAATCATAAGAGTCCTCCTTCGTTTTAAAAGCTCGTCCAGTTAACTTTCCAACGAGCTAAACATCGTCCAAATCCGACATCGGATGAGGGAGATTTGAGGGTTTTTGTGGGAATAGGGGATGTCGGGAATATTCCAGACCATTTACTCTCACCCCACTTTTGGAGGCCCAAATGGTCTCCGAACGCGATGATTCTTATAAAAGTTTCGTAGAGCACTGACTCACCTTTCCAATGAACTGAAAATCGACCCAATCCGACATATAACGAGGGAGTTACGAGTATTTTATTCGCATCACACGATTAAGAAAAATTAACGACAGAGATTGAAAAACGACGATGAAAGGTTTCTAGCGCAGTTTCGGGGTACCAGATGGCCTCAGAATCAAAAGAGTTCTCCTCCATTTTAAAAGCTCGTCCAGTTAACTTTCCAAAGAGCTTAACATCGTCCAAATCCGACATTGGATGAGGGAGTTATGAGGGTTTTTGTGGGAATAGGGGATGTCAGGAATATTCCGGACCATTTACTCTCACCCCACTTTTGGAGGCCCAAACGGTCTCCGAATGTGATGATTCCTATAGGAGTTTCATAGAACACTGACTCGATTAACGACCGAGATTGAAGAACGACGATGAAAGGTTTCTAGCGCACTTTTGGGGTACTAGATGGCCTCAGAATTAGAAGAGTCCTCCTCTGTTTTGAAAGCTCATCAAGTTACCTTTCCAACGAGCTAAACACCGTCCAAATCCGACCTCGGATGAGGAAGTTATGAGGGTTTTTGTGGGAATAGGGGATGTCGAGAATATTCCCGACCATTTACTCTCACCCCAGTCTTGGAGGCCCAACGGTCTCTGAATGCGATGAATCCTATAGGAGTTTCATAAAGAACTGAATCACCTTTCCAATGAACTTAAAATTGACCCAATCCGACATATAACGAGGGAGTTACAAGCATTTTATTCGAAACACTCGATTTTGAAAGATTAACGACCGATATTGACAAACTACGATCAAAGGCATCTGGTGTGCTTTTGGGGTATCAGATGGCCTGAGAATTAGAAGAGTCTCCTCCGTTTTGAAAGCTCGTCCAGTTAACTTTCCAACGAGCTAAACATCGTCCAAATCCGACATCGGATGAGGGAGTTATGAGGGTTTTTGTGGGAATAGGGGATGTCGGGAATATTCTAGACCATTTACTCTCACCCTACTTTTGGAGGCCCAAACAGTCTCCGAATGCGATGATTCCTATAGGAGTTTCGTAGAGCACTGACTCACATCATCCAAATCCGACCTCGGATGAGGGAGTTATGAGGGTTTTTATGGGAATAGGGGATGTCAGGAATATTCTGTCCCATTTACTCTCACCCCACTTTTGGAGGATCAAACGATCTTCGAATGCGATGATTCCTATAGGAGTTTCGTAGAGCACTGACTCACCTTTCCAATGAACTGAAAATCGACCCAATCTGACATATAACGAGGGAGTTACGAGCGTTTTATTCGCATCACACGATTAAGAAAGATTAACGACCGAAATTAAAGAACGATCATGAAAGGCTTCTAGCACACTTTCGAGGTACCAGATTTCCTCAGAATAAGAAGTGTCTTGCTCTATTTTGAAAGCTCATCTAGTTACCTTCCCAACGAGCTAAACATCATCCAAATCTGACCTCGGATGAGGAAGTTATGAGGGTTTTTGTGGGAATCGGGGATGTCGGGAATATTCCTGACCATTTACTCTCACCCCACTGTTGGAGGCCCAAACGGTCTCCGAATGCAACGAATCCTATAGGAGTTTCGTAGAGAACTGACTCACCTTTCCAATGAACTTAAAATTGACCCAATCCGACATATAACGAGGGAGTTACGATCGTTTTACTCGCATCACACGATTAAGAAAAATTAACGACCGAGATTGAAGAACGACGATAAAAGGTTTATGGTGTGCTTTCGGGGTACCAGATGGCCTCAGAATCAGAAGACTCCTCCTCTGTTTTGAAAGCTCGTCCAGTTAACTTTCCAATGAGCTAAACATCGTCCAAATCCGACATCGGATGAGGGAGTTATGAGGGTTTTTGTGGGAATAGGGGATGTCGGGAATATTCTGGACCATTTACTCTCACCCCACTTTTGGAGGCCCAAATGGTCTCCGAATGCGATGATTCTTATAAAAGTTTCATAGAGCACTGACTCACCTTTCAAATGAACTGAAAATCGACCCAATCTGACGTATAACGAGGGAGTTACGAGCATTTTATTCACATCACACTATTAAGAAAGATTAACGACCGAGATTGAAGAACGACGATGAAAGGTTTCTACCGCGCTTTCGGGGTACCAGATGGCCTCAGAATTGGAAGAGTCCTCCTCCATTTTGAAAGCTCGTCCAGTTAACTTTCCAAAGAGCTAAACATCGTCCAAATCCGACATCGGATGAGGGAGTTATGAGGGTTTTTTTGGGAATAGGGGATGTCGGGAATATTCCGGACCATTTACTCTCACCCCACTTTTGGAGGCCCAAACGGTCTCCGAATGCGATGATTCCTACAGGAGTTTCGTAGAGCACTGACTGGATTAACGACCGAGATTAAGAACGACGATGAAAGATTTCTAGCACACTTTTGGGGTACCAGATGGCTTCAGAATCAGAAGAGTCCACCTCCATTTTGAAAGCTCGTCTAGTTACCTTTCCAACGAGCTAAACATCGTCCAAATCCACCTCGGATGAGGAAGTTATGAGGGTTTTTGTGGGATTAGGGGATGTCGGGAATATTCCTGACCATTTACTCTCACGCCACTCTTGGAAGCCCAAAAGGTCTCCGAATGTAACGAATCCTATAGGAGTTTCGTAGAGAATTGTCTCACCTTTCCAATGAACATAAAATTGACCCAATCTGACATATAACGAGGGAGTTACGAGCATTTTATTCGAAACACTCGATTTTGAAAGATTAACGACCGATATTGACAAACTACGGTCAAAGGCTTCTGGTGTGCTTTTGGGGTATCGGATGGCCTCAGAATTAAAAGAGTCTCCTTCGTTTTAAAAGCTCGTCCAGTTAACGTTCCAACGAGCTAAACATCGTCCAAATCCGACATCGGATGAGGGAGTTATGAGGGTTTTTGTAGGAATAGGGGATGTCGGGAATATTCTAGACCATTTACTCTCACCCTACTTTTGGAGGCCCAAACAGTCTCTCAATGCTATGATTCCTATAGGAGTTTCGTAGAGCACTGACTCACCTTTCCAATGAACTAAAAATCGACCCAATCTGACATATAACGAGGATGTTACGAGCATTTTATTCGCAACACACGATTTTGAATGATTAACGATCGAGATTGACAAACGACGATCAAAGGCTTCTGGGGTACTTTCGGGGCACCAGATGGCCTCAGAATCAGAAGAGTCCTTCTCCGTTTTGAAATCTCGTCCAGTTATCTTTACAACGAGCTAAACATCATCCAAATCCGACCTCGGATGAGGGAGTTATGAGGGTTTTTGTGGGAATAGGGGATGTCGGGAATATTCTGGCCCATTTACTCTCACCTCACTTTTGGAGGATCAAACTGTCTCCGAATGCGATGATTCCTATAAGAGTTTCGTAGAGCACTGACTCACCTTTCCAATGAACTGAAAATCGACCAAATCTGACATATAACGAGAAAGTTACGACCATTTTATTCGCATCACACGATTAAGAAAGATTAACGACCGAAATTAAAGAACGATGATGAAAGGCTTCTAGCACACTTTTGAGGTACCAGATTACCTCAGAATTAGAAGTGTCTTCCTCTGTTTTGAAAGCTCATCCAGTTACCTTTCCAACGAGCTAAACATCGTCCAAATCCGACCTCGGATGAGGAAGTTATGTGGGTTTTTGTGGGAATAGGGGATGTCAGGAACATTCCTGACCATTTACTCTCACCCCACTGTTGGAGGCCCAAACGGTCTCCGAATGCAACGAATCCTATTGGAGTTTCGTAGAGAACTGACTCACCTTTCCAATGAACTTAAAATTGACCCAATCCGACTTATAACGAGGGAGTTACGAGCGTTTTATTCGCATAACAAGATTAAGAAAGATTAACGACCGAGATTGAAGAACAACGATAAAAGGTTTCTGGTGTGCTTCCGGGGTACCAGATGGCCTCAGAATTAGAAGAGTCCTCCTCTGTTTTGAAAGCTTGTCCAGTTAACTTTCCAATGAGCTAAACATCGTCCAAATCCGACATCGGATGAGGGAGTTATGAGGGTTTTTGTGGGAATAGGGGATGTCGGGAATCTTCTGGACCATTTACTCTCACCCCACTTTTGGAGGCCCAAATGGTCTCCGAATGCGATGATTCTTATAAAAGTTTCGTAGAGCACTGACTCACCTTTCCAATGAACTGAAAATCGACCCAATCCGACATGTAACGAGGGAGTTACGAGCATTTTATTCACATCACACGATTAAGAAAGATTAACAACCGAGATTGAAGAACAACGATAAAAGGTTTCTAGCGCGCTTTCGGGGTACCAGATGGCCCCAGAATCAGAAGAGTCCTCCTCCGTTTTGAAAGCTCGTCCAGTTACCTTTCCAACGAGCTAAACATCGTCCAAATCCGACATCGGATGAGGGAGTTATACGTGTTTTTGTGGGAATAGGGGATGTCGGGAATATTCCAGACCATTTACTCTCACCCCACTTTTGGAGGCCCAAACGGTCTTCGAATGGGATGATTCCTAAAGGAGTTTCGTAGAGCACGGACTCACCTTTCCAATGAACTAAAAATCGACCCAATCCGACATATAACGAGGGAGTTACGAGCGTTTTATTCACAAAACACGATTTCGAATGATTAATGACCGAGATTGACAAACGATGATCAAAGGCTTCTGGGGTAGTTTTGGGGTAACAGATGACCTCAGAATCAGAAGAGGCTTCTCCGTTTTGAAAGCTCGGCCAGTTATGTTTCCAACGAGCTAAACATCATCCAAATCCGACCTCGGATGAGGGAGTTATGAGGGTTTTTGTGGGAATAGGGGATGTCGGGAATATTCCGGACCATTTACTCTCACACCACTTTTGGAGGCCCAAACAGTCTCTGAATGCAAGGATTCCTATAGGAGTTTCGTAGAACACTGACTCACCTTTCCAATGAACTTAAAATCGACCCAATCCGACATATAACTAGGGAGTTATGAGCGTTTTATTCGCAACACACGATTTCGAATGATTAAAAACGGTGATTGACAAACAACGATCAAAGGCTTCTGGGGTGGTTTCGGGGTAACAGATGGCCTCAGAATTAAAGGAGCTTTCCTCCATTTTGAAATCTCGTCCAGTTATCTTTCCAACGAGCTAAACATCATCCAAATCCGACCTCGGATGAGGGAGTTATGAGGGTTTTTGTGGGAATAGGGGATGTCGAGAATATTCTAGCCTATTTACTCTCACCCCACTTTTAGAGGACCAAACGGTCTCCGAATGCGATGATTCTTATAGGAGTTTCGTAAAGCACTGACTCACCTTTCCAATGAACTGAAAATCGACCCAATCTGACATATAACGAGGGAGTTACGAGCGTTTTATTCGCATCACATGATTAAGAAAGATTAACGACCGAAATTAAAGAACGATGATGAAAGGCTTCTACTGCACTTTCGGGGTACCAGATTGCCTTGAAATCAGAAGAGTCTTTCTCTGTTTTGAAATCTCGTCCATTTACCTTTCCAACGAGCTATACATCGTCCAAATCCGACCTCGGAAGAGGAAGTTATAAGGGTTTTTGTGGGAATAGGGGATGTCCGGAATATTCCTGACCATTTACTCTCACCCCACTCTTGGAGGCCCAAACGGTCTCCGAATGCGACGAATCCTATAGGAGTTTCATAGAGAACTGACTCACCTTTCCAATGAACTTAAAATCGACCCAATCCGACATATAACGAGGGAGTTACGAGCATTTTATTCAAAACACTCTATTTTGAAAGATTAACGACCTAGATTGACAAACTACGATTAAAGGCTTCTGGTGTGCTTTCGGGGTACCAGATGGCCTCAGAATTAGAAGAGTCCTCCTCCATTTTGAAAGCTCGTCTAGTTAACTTTCCAACGTGCTAAACATCGTCCAAATCCGACATCGGATGAGGCAGTTATGAGGGTTTTAGTGGGAATAGGGGATGTCGGGAATATTCCAGACCATTTACTCTCACCCCACTTTTAGAGGACCAAATGGTCTCCGAATGCGATGATTCCAATAGGAGTTTCGTAGAGCACTGACTCAACTTTCCATTGAACTGAAAATCGACCTAATCTGACATATAACGAGGGAGTTACGAGCGTTTTATTCGCATCACACGATTAAGAAAGATTAACCACCGAAATTAAAGATCGATGATGAAAGGCTTCTAGCACACTTTAGGTATACTAGATTGCCTTAAAATCAGAAGAGTCTTTCTCTGTTTTGAAAGCTCGTCCAGTTACATTTCCAACGAGCTAAACATCGTCTAAATCCGACCTTGGATGAGGAAGTTATGAGGGTTTTTGTGGGAATAGTGGATGTAGGGAATATTCACGACCATTTACTCTCACCCCACTGTTAGAGGCCCAAACGGTCTCCGAATGCAACGAATCCTATAGGAGTTTCGTGGAGAACTGACTCACCTTTCCAATGAACTAAAAATCGACCCAATCCGACATATAACGAGGGAGTTACGAGCGTTTTATTCGCATCACACGATTAAGAAAGATTAACGACCGAGATTGAAGAACGACGATTAAAGGTTTCTGGTGCACTTTCGGGGTACCAGATGGCCACAGAATCAGAAGAGTCCTCCGTTTTGAAAGCTAGTCCAGTTAACTTTCCAACGAGCTAAACATCTTCCAAATCTGACATCGGATGAGGGAGTTATGAGGGTTTTTGTGGGAATAGGGGATGTCGGGAATATTCTGGACCATTTACTCTCACCCCACTATTGGAGGCCCAAACGGTCTCCGCATGCGATGATTCGTATAGGAGTTTCGTAAAGCACTGACTCGATTAATGACTGAGATTGAAGAACGATGATGAAAGGTTTCTACCGCACTTTCGGGGTACTAGATGCCCTAAGAATCAGAAGAGTCCTCCTCCGTTTTGAAAGCTCGGCCAGTTATCTTTCCAACGAGCTAAACATCATCCAAATCCGACCTCGGATGAGGGAGTTATGAGGGTTTTTGTGGGAATAGGGGATGTCGGGAATATTCCGGATCATTTACTCTCACCCCACTTTTGGAGGCCCAAACAGTCTCCGAATGCGAGGATTCCTATAGGAGTTTGGTAGAACACTGACTCACCTTTCCAATGAACTGAAAATCGACCCAATCTGACATATAACGAGGGAGTTATGAGCGTTTTATTCGCAACACACGATTTCGAATGATTAAAAACGGTGATTGACAAACGACGATTAAAGGCTTCTGGGGTGCTTTCGGGGTAACAGATGGCCTCAGAATCAGAATAGACTTCCTCCGTTTTCAAAGCTCGTCCATTTATCTTTCCAACGAGCTAAACATCATCCAAATCTAACCTCGGATGAGGGAGTTATGAGGGTTTTTGTGGGAATAGGGGATGTCGGGAATATTCCGGACCATTTACTCTCACCCCACTTTTGGAGGCTCAAATGGTCTCCGAATGTGATGATTCTTATAAAAGTTTCGTAGATCAATGACTCACCTTTCTAATGAACCAAAAATCGACCCAATCCGACATATAACGAGGGAGTTACGAGCATTTTATTTGCATCACACGATTAAGAAAGATTAACGACCGAGATTGAAGAACGACGATGAAAGGTTTCTAGCGAGCTTTCGGGGTACCAGATGGCCTCAGAATCAGAAGTGTCCTGCTCCATTTTGAAAGCACGTCCAGTTAACTTTCCAACGAGCTAAGCATCGTCCAAATCCGACATCGGATGAGGGAGTTATGAGGGTTTTTGTGGGAATAGGGGATGTCGGAAATATTTTGGACCATTTACTCTCACCCCACTTTTGGAGGACCAAACGGTCTCCAAATGCAATGATTCCTATAGGAGTTTCGTAGAGCACTGACTCACCTTTCCAATGAATTGAAAATCGACCCAATCTGACATATAACGAGGGAGTTACGAGCGTTTTATTCGCATCACCCGATTAAGAAAGATTAATGACCGAGATTAAAGAACAATGATGAAAGGCTTCTAGCGCACTTTTTTGGCACCAGATTGCCTCAGAATCAGAAGAGTCTTCCTCTGTTTTGAAAGCTCGTCCAGTTACCTTTCCAACGAGCTAAACATCGTCCAAATTCGACCTCGGATGAGGAAGTTATGAGGGTTTTTGTGGGAATAGGGGATGTCGGGAATATTCCTGACCATTTACTCTCACCCCACTCTTAGAGGCCCAAACGGTCTCCGAATGCAACGAATCCTATATGAGTTTTGTAGAGAACTGACTCACCTTTCCAATGAACTTAAAATCGACCCAATCCGACATATAACGAGGGAGTTACGAGCGTTTTATTCGCATCTCATGATTAAGAAAGATTAACGACCGAGATTGAAGAACGACGATGAAAGGTTTCTGGCGCGCTTTTGAGGTACCAGATGGCCTCAGAATCAGAAGAGTACTCCTCCATTTTGAAAGCTCATCCAATTAACTTTCCAAGGAGCTAAACATCGTCCAAATCCGACATCGGATGAGGGAGTTATGAGGGTTTTTGTGGGAATAGGGGATGTCGGGAATATTCTGGACCATTTACTCTCACCCCACTTTTGGAGGCCCAAACGGTCTCCGAATGCGATGATTCCTATAGGAGTTTCGTAGAGCACTGACTCGATTAACGACCGAGATTGAAGAATGACGATGAAAGGTTTCTAGCACACTTTTGGGGTACCAAATGGCCTCAAAATCAGAAGAGTCCTCCTCCATTTTGAAAGCTCGTCTAGTTACCTTTCCAACGAGCTAAACATCGCCCAAATCCGACGTCGGATGAGGAAGTTATGAGGGTTTTTGTGAGAATAGGAGATGTCCAGAATATTCCTGACCAATTACTCTAACCCCACTCTTGGAGGCACAAACAATCTCCGAATGCGACAAATCTTATAGGAGTTTCGTAGAGAACTGACTCACCTTTCTAATGAACTTAAAATTGACCCAATCTGACTTATAACGAGGGAGTTACGAGCATTTTAATTGAAACGCACGATTTTGAAAGATTAACAACCGAGATTGACAAACTACGATCAAAGGCTTCTGGGGTGCTTTTGGGGTACCAGATGGCCTCAGAATTAGAAGAGTCCTCCGTTTTGGAAGCTCGTCTAGTTACCTTTCCAACGAGCTAAACATCGTCCAAATCCGACCTCGGATGAGAAAGTTATGAGGGTTTTTGTGGGAATAGGGGATGTCGGGAATATTCCTGACCATTTACTCTCACCCCACTGTTGGAGGCCCAAACGGTCTCTGAATGCAACGAATCCTATAGGAGTTTCGTGGAGAACTGACTCACCTTTCCAATGAACTAAAAATCGACCCAATCCGACATATAACGAGGGAGTTACGAGCATTTTATTCGCATCACACGATTAAGAAAGATTAACGACCGAGATTGAAGAACGACGATGAAAGGTTTCTGGTGCACTTTCGGGGTACCAGATGGCCACAGAATCAGAAGAGTCCTCCTCTATTTTGAAAGCTCATCCAGTTAACTTTCCAAGGAGCTAAACATCGTCCAAATCCGACATCGGATGAGGGAGTTATGAGGGTTTTTGTGGGAATAGGGGATGTCGGGAATATTCCGGACCATTTACTCTCACCCCACTATTGGAGGCCCAAACGGTCTCTGAATGCGATGATTCCTATAGGAGTTTCGTAGAGCACTGACTCGATTAACGACCGAGATTGAAGAACGACGATGAAAGGTTTCTAGCGCACTTTTGGGGTACCAGATGGCCTCAGAATCAGAAGAGTCCTCCTCCGTTTTGAAAGCTCGTCTAGTTACCTTTCCAACGAGCTAAACATCGTCCAAATCCGACCTCGGATGAGGAAGTTATGAGGGTTTTTGTGGGAATAGGGGATGTCGAGAATATTCCTGACCATTTACTCTCACCCCACTCTTGGAGGCCCAAACGGTCTCCGAATGCGATGATTCCTATAGGAGTTTCGTAGAGCACTGACTCACCTTTCCAATGAACTGAAAATCGACCCAATCTGACATATAACGAGGGAGTTACGAGCGTTTTATTCGCATCACATGATTAAGAAAGATTAACGACCAAGATTAAAGAACGATGATGAAAGGCTTCTAGCGCACTTTCGGGGTACCAGATTGCCTCAGAATCAGAAGTGTCTTCTCTGTTTTGAAAGATCGTCCAGTTACCTTTCCAACGAGCTAAACATCGTCCAAATCCGACCTCGGATGAGGAAGTTATGAGGGTTTTTGTGGGAATAGGGGATGTCGAGAATATTCCTGACCATTTACTCTCGCTGGTGAGCGGGCTCGGTCGTCCGGGCCAGCAGGGCCGATCGTGTTTGGGGCCTAGTATGGCCCACTGATCCATGGTTGCTTCGTTAAAACCCCCCCAAACACATACCTCCTTCAAAAACTACCACTCCAAGCTCTCCTCTCTCCACAAAACTTCTGATTTTTCACCAAAATCACCCCTCCAACCTCTTCCTCCTTCGTTTTCATGCACCATACCTATCACCCTGTCAAGACCATCCTCCATTGCTGTCTACACTCTTCATCCACTCTCATTTGAACTCTCAAATCCCCATATGGCCTTATCTCAAGTAGAGTTTGCATTCAACAAAATGGTGAACCGCTTGACAGGAAAATCACCGTTCCACATTATCTACGGACGAGTGTCTCGCCACACACTTGACTTGGTCCCTTTGTCCAAGCACCCAAGCACGAGCATTGCAGCAGAACATATGACAGACAAGATCATGGGCATTCATACGGAAGTGCAGACCAAGCTACATGCCTCGAATGAAAAGTATAAGGAACAAGCAGACAAGCTATTCACTCCGCAAGTATAGGGTTATGATGTAGTAATAAAGTCGGTGAGACTGAGGTCGAATCCCAAGGGATTGATACCTGTACGTTATCTGAAACTAAGTAGAATTAGAACTAGACTAAGATGAAATCTAAATCGACTGTAATTTGAGGAATAATGAAGAATAATTATCTAAAACTTAAAGAATTCAGGAAAAGGAAACTAGGGATTCAGAGGATCCACTTGTAGAGATCAAAGAGATCTTATGCATGTTTCAAGAACTCAACTGGACTTAGAGTCCCATCTTCATCCAGTTGAAGGGTGTAACCTTGAAAATCAACTGAACTTCCTTTGATATAGTTTTCAAGAGATGAAAGGTATGTGAATTAGAATGGATTCCATCACCAAACCATTCACAGGAGACAAAGTAAACAACATAATTAAACTAATTACCAATTAATCAACAATGTAGGAAGGTTAGGAAGGGTACCGTCATCCAACCATGCCCAGGAGACGATGATGAATAACAGGGCCTCCTGGCGTCATAAACATACAAAGGAAAGGAACATGCTCAAAGCTATCGCAGACCCATTGCAATTTTAGTCAAAACAGACCATTAAAAATTAAAAATATTCCCTTAATTAAACTAAAATCAACATCAGTTCAGTCTAAACGAAAAGCACAATCAAAATTTCTCCCATCACGCTACAAGCTTCACCACTTAGCCCTAGCTAAGAGGTCTAGCCACTCACAGACATA
The DNA here is from genome assembly GCA_021015155.1 of Magnolia officinalis. NCBI lineage: Eukaryota > Viridiplantae > Streptophyta > Magnoliopsida > Magnoliales > Magnoliaceae > Magnolia > Magnolia officinalis. The sequence continues at coordinate 24,388,051 of JAJHSJ010000019.1, forward strand.
ATGAGGCTAAACCTTAAAAGAAAGGTAAAATAAAAATAGAAAAACAAAAAGAGAATCCTACTCCCTGTACTCCCTGGCTCTCTCTCTCTCTCTCTGCTTCACATCCCAAAAATTGGATGCCCCCTCTCGTTCTCTCTCTCTCTCTCTCTCTCTCTCTCTCTGTTTGTAGCTGCCAGTGCGGTAGAGAGGGAGTTGGTTTGGAGAACCGACGTTACTGCTGGAGTCGGTGGAGACTTTCGCAGTGCAATTCGCAGTCTGCGCAGTGAACCCGCGCTCGACACGTGTTCGACACGATTAGTTGATCCGTTTTGGCCATCTGATCCATTTGAGCTTCTTGATGGTGGTCATTTGCCCCAAGGAAGGATTTGGTCGGCTAGGATCGTCGGTCCGATCCTAGCCAAGATCACGAAACGCCCCGGATCGTCCAGGGCTCTCCGGACGTGCATATGCGTAAGGAATCCGAAACCGGATCCTTTCGGTGTCAGTGGGGCCCACTGTTGAGGCATAAAAAATATCTCATTGCAGTGGTCAGAGAATTCCACGGTGTGAATCTATTTCAGGGTTGTGCACTCTGTATTTTGGTAGAAATCCACTCCGGGGTATTTTGGTAAAAAACCACTCCGGGGTTATTTTGGTAAAAATCCATGTTGGGGGTATTTTGGTAAAAAATCCATTCTGGGGTATTTTGGTAAAAATCCATGTCGGGGGTATTTTGGTAAGAAATCCATGTTGGGGGTATTTTGGTAAAAATCCATCTCCAGGGGTAGTTTAGGTATTTTGGTAAAAATCCATCTTCAGGGGTAGTTTAGGTATTTCAGTAAAAATGCATTAAAAATGGTAGTTTGGTAAAAAAGAGTGCATAAGTGTCATTTTAAGGGAAAGAGGTTGTACACCACCACTTAAGAGGGAGCTTAGTGGACACCATGATTTAAGAAAAGAAGATATCCATATGTGAATAGATAAGTGGTGGTGATCACCACTTTGTAAGAGTGGTGGGGCCTATAAATACCCTTCTCCTGCTTCATTTGTGGGGTTGGATCAGATTGGTGGGCCAGGAGATGAAGAAGAAGAAGTGAAGAGAGAGAAAGAATGCTGTTGTGCGGACACCACAATGAAGATTAGCTATTGCGCTAGCTGCGCAAGGAAAGAAGACGTGCACGGGTATGCGTAAGGAAAGACGTGGTTGCGCGGACCGCGCAACCCTCCGAAGCTTCGGTCGTGCGTGTATTTGAGCTGCTTCCATTATGTTGCTATGATGCCCATTGTAGCTGCCTTTTTAAGAAATCTACACCGTCCACCATCTTCCTTTTGGAATTTCTGCCGTGAATGACCGGTTTTGGTCATTTGATGACGTGGCCCACCAAGATAATCAGGCTGCAATGGTAGCTGAACGGTCCTCTTGCGATGCTGTAGCGGTCATGTGGATGTGTGTCGCCGCCAAAGATCAACATGGTTTCAAATGGTTTTTATCCCTCTAACTCATGGACGCATCAGATCAAGCCTTTGATGCACGATGGTGGCCCACAATAAACGGACGGAGCCTCTGTTTCGCAACAGAGTCAACGTACGTCGACTCTGTGATGTGTGATGGCCCACTAATTAAAGACGAATGGAAAATCTTCACTGCTCACTCGATTCACGACAAAAAACCATCTAGGAAGGACTAGTTTTGAAGTAAAATCGATGTGGCCCACGAGGTTGCTCATTTCACTGTCCATTCTATGTTTAACAGTTAAGATTTCACAAGAGCTTGCATGGTGGCAAAATGACACCTAGGAAAGAGTAATGTCCACCCTCTGAAGTGAATGGATGGGTTGGATCACGTAAAGGAGCAGTGAGTGGGCCACACTGAGAAATTTGTAGACAGCCAGTGAAGATGCTATTGCAGTTTTTGAAGGAAAATTGCCCGTACTCGCCTCGAAGTTTGGGTCTATTACCTCGATCACCATGACACTCCACATATTCTTTAAAGGGCCTTCTGACAGCTTTTGGAGATTGTTCCATTATCACCATTATTTTCTATTATGTTGCCCACACGAGCTCGGGATAAGACTGATATTTGGGCCCTAGCCCTAAAATGACACGACAAAAAGGATGGGCGGCATGGATTATATTACACAACAAAAAGGATGGGCGGAATGGATTACACACATACGTCAATGTGGGCCCCACGAGCTTGGTCCTTGTCTGCAAGTAAAAAAGGGTTCTGTACATATTACTTTCTTGGCATTAAATACGACGTAACTTCTTCTTCCCTAGAAAACCGTACAACTACTGAAACAAGGAAAGGGCATTTTGGTCCAAGTAATTTTCAAAAGCATGTCAGAAGACCCTTTAGGGAAAATGTGTAGTGTCATAGCGATCGAGGTAATTTGCCCAAACTTCGAGGCGAGTACGGTCAATTTCCCTTTTTTAAAATGGAGAAGAAAGAATCGGTCAGCGCACGCTGATCGATTTTGGGAAATTCAGTACACGGCGTGTGTACTTGTGCTCCATGTACGTGTAACGTACATGTGGGCTCCAGAATGATGTTCGTGGGAAATCTGCTCCGTCCATTCGCTTTGTCGCTATGTTTAACGCGTTAAGACTGAGTTTGAAGCACATCTAGATATCAGGCGGGCCGCAAATCGTGATTTTAGGGGCTAATCTATCATTTTGGCCATTTTCAGAAGGATTCGGGAGCTGAAACTTGACGTGTACAGCTAATTTGTGGTCCCAAGGTTACATATAAAGTTTTGACCTGATCGGATGGTGGCAACCCCGTAATCTTACATTCTGGATGGGTTTTTAGGCCTATTTAACAGGACTGCTCCACATTTCAAGGAAGATTCAAGGAAGAATGACTGGAAGGATACTCAGAGATGATTTCAAGCCCGAGATTTGCTGATCAATTCAACAATTCCTCCTAATTACCCTGGAGATGACCGAAATAGCGCCGGAATGCTGCCGAAATTTCTATCTCCTTGAAGATTGACTGATCGATTTAGCAATTCCTCCTAAGTACTAGAAGATGACTGAAATAAGTGTCGGAATGTTGCCGAAATTTACTTTGATTAATTGTATTTTGTTTTCAGAATCAAGGGAATTCGAGGATGTATAGGAACTCATAATAAACGTGATCAATGTTCTCTCGTTCTTTCTTTGATATCATTGAATAAATCCCCCAAATCAAACGCATTTGTTTTCTTGTCGAAACAAAATGGCGACTCTGCTGGGGATTTATTTATTCAATGGTAACTTAGAAAATATTCAAGAGAACATTTATGCAGACGCCAAAATGGTGACTCTCAACGGGAACATCCTCCCCTTCATCTCTGAAAATAAAGTACGATTTTATTTAATAAATTAACTAACACTCTGTTCTGAATGACAGATATACCGCAGCGATCTTTCTCTCGACTAATATAGTTGTATACTTCACGTTCGACAGACTTCCACCAAAAAGTATCAGAGAAGATCAAAATTAGTTTTGATCAAAGACAAAAAATGCCAAGTAATGTCAAAAGCGGTTTCTGCTTCATCAGTAGCACAACAAAAGAATGAAGAACGGATGATAGTGTGTTGAAGGTGTAGGGTACTGCGCATACAGGGACAATGATGATTCGATCAAGCTGATGACGACGTTTGAGATTTGGTGAAAGGAATATCATCCTGCAGAGTACGGATAACAGTACATTTGAACGACTACCGTGAACAATAGTAAACCTTAAGAAAACCTTCAGGTGAGAGAGAACCTTGGGGGCATCGTCACAACTTGACAGAGTAAAGATCAAGTTAAATTTGCAATTGGCGAAGGGTCAAGGTGAAGCTGCTCAAACTCTCGTGTGAATCAGCTGCTTGAAGGTCTTAAGAGAGTAACGGTAGATAATGCCAAAGAAAGAAAGCAAAATGAAGGCTTATCAAAGGTAAAGAGTTGAAATTCCGCTAAAGAGAGCATCGGCGATTTTACAAATAAGACAGTAAAGAAAGGGTTCAGACAATTAAAAGACTACATGAAATATATATTTGAAGAAGACGGCATACTCCTTATGATTGCTAGTTGCAAAGAAAATCGAATTGTCATGGTTAAAGTATTAAAGGAAATAAAACAAAGAAGAAAAGAAGAGCAGGCAAGAAGAAAGCAGGACAACGTGTTGACTCAAAAGATTAACATCACAATTATTTAGGGGGCAGACAAGGGCATGCAAAATACGTTATCCTTGAAGATAAACTACAATTTTGATGCTTCCAAATCAAGAGTAAGCCAAGATAAGCTAAGTCTCAGAATGACAAAGCCTCAGAATCATAAGTGAGGTAATTGTTGATTCCTCGAGATGATAATTATTTATAATAATTGTTTATATTAATTTTGCAGATCAAAGTTGAGACAAATGAAAAGCATTAATGATTCCTATTAAGCATTGACGATTGTCACCGACAATTCGAGGAGCAAAAGGATTGCGAAAGACAAAGTCATTTACTCTCCCTTATACGAATGAATAAAAGCGTAAATTTTCAATTGATTTTGAATTTCAGGAGAAATTCAAGAGATACAATTGAAGAAGAAAGAAAGGTGAATGGCTTGAAGAGCAAGTTGTAGAAGACGATTGATAAAGGTGAAATTGTTAAGGTGTACGACATAAAAAAATAAAAATAAATAAGAGTACACATGCCTAATTAGTTCGAGACTGGAGGCAAAGCTAATCTTGAGCAAAAGGATGAAATGGTGTGGCATCAGTATATTTGTTAAAGGTCGCAACATCGTAATTTTGATTACGAAGATTTCTAGAGCAATGCTTCCTAATCAAAAGGAGGCAAGACAGGTGAGTAAAAACTGTGAAATATATTTCTCACCATAGAATATATTTCTTTTGTGTATATGAATAAGATGCAGGCTTTTAAGTATATCAAGTCATCGCTAAATGAAAAGCATTGATGATCGCTGCCAAGTATTGATGATCGCTGTCAAGCATTGATGATTGCTGTCAAGCGTTGACAACTGTCACCGACGCCAAAGATTTCCATCAGTAAGTATCGATGATTATCGTCGAAATTAGCAACGATCGCTGTCACCATCAATCGCTTATCAAAATTGCTGTCACCATCAATCACTTATCAAAATTGCTGTCATCGCCAAGCTGATACATTATTTTAAACATGATATGAATATTCTCAAAGTATTATCAGCAGCGGCGAAATATCAATTATTGATCCACCATCTTTTGGCAGTGGAATAAACTATATAGCCAACCACATATAAAGTTGACGACAGCGATGGTTGCTCATCATTTAAGGCAGTCTAGCCAAGCTCTAAGAGGGCCAAAAACCCTAAAAAGAGCCAAACCCTAAAAAAGGGCCAAATCCTAAAAAGGATCAAGCTTTAAAAGGGCCAAAAGCTCTAAAAGGGTCAAGCTCTAAAAGGGTTAAGCTCTAAAAGGGCCAGAAGCTCTAAGAGGGCTAGCTACGCATAAGACCTATCAAGATCGCCATTCGGGTGCGGCGAGAAGCCAATAGCCCTAAAAAGCCCGTGAAGGCTATCGTACGCATACCCATGCGGGCAGCTGGCGAAGCCATCCTCAACGGCAAGTCACGTGTGAGACCAATGTCGTCTGTGAGCTCTCCGACAATGTCATGGACGAGGAGGAAAATACCCTCCCAGGAATGGGTCCAAACTCACAGACGAAGAAAACTCAGATCCCTGGTTGGATTTTGGTACTAACTCATGGGGAAGGACTAGACTAAACCTACTCATTGATGGATCGGCGACCTTGGATTTGGTACCTAAGGTAGCCAGGTAAAGCCCCGTGAACTCTAGAGAGTTATTGTGGCCATCCCTGTGCGTAAATCCCATTCACGGCCGTGATTGCTCCAACTACTCAAGAGCTTAAACTGTGTGTTGCTTCACTAGTGATTGCTCCAACAACTCAAGAGCTTAAACTGTGTGTTGCTCCAACTACTCAAGAGCTTAAACTGTGTGTTGCTCCACTACTCAAGAGCTTAAACTGTGTGTGTAGGTGTCAGTCCAGTCTAGTTCAATCTAGACTAGTCCAGTCCAGTCCAGTCTAGTTCAATCTAGACTAGTCAAGTCAAGTCCAGTCTAGTTCAATCTAGACTAGTCCAGTCAAGTCAAGTCAAGGTCAGTCATGTCCAGTTAAAGTATGGTCAGTCAAAAGTACACTATCTCCACTGCTTAAAAAGCATAAGCTATGTGAAGCATTCAAAATGCCGCAAATACATATTTCAATTTAGATATGCTTAAATATGCAATTGCCTGATGAATATTTTAAATGTTGAGTAAAAAAATATATATGCAAAGATGCGTTTCTCTTGAATCAGGTTCAAATTGCAGCAACAACAAATGCCTTTAAGATATTGGCAATTCTATATTCAAAAGTTCAAGCCTTCAAGGTCAATTAATATATTGACAAAAGCCGTAAGGGATTCAGATATATTCTTTGAATTCGTTAAAGGAGCAGCAAAGAATATTCATCCTTCAGGAGCATCAGCAGGCTTTACTCCGGAAGTATTATCTTCTGAAGAAATCTTTATGCGACATTGACTGGGAAATGGGGCAGGATCTATGTATTCAAAGAAATCTATGCCTTGGTCTTTTCTCTTATACGCGGCGAAGGAATTCATATGCTGAGAATTATGAGTAATGATATCACAAGACTCCAAGTATCAGATCTGAGAGACAAGAATCAACAAAGATCCAATGAAAAGTCTATGAAGAAATGTTAAGGAGCACAAGCTAAAAAATGACTCAGCAAAAAGACTCAACGAATGAATCTTTGGAGCTGGAAATGACATCTCCAAGAGCGTGATTTAATGAGCAAAAGAATGCAATGCGAAGCACGATGACAAGCACAAAGATGAAATGATTAAATCATTATCATATTATGAATATCACAATCAACCTGAAGAGAGAAGAAACTTTCAATATATATTTCAAAATTATCAATGCTTCATAAAGCTAAATTGAAAAAATTATAAATTAGATACTAATTCTGATTAATTTGGCAGGAAAGATTACCATTCGAAAAAGCTTGGGTTTTGCAGATCATGAATAAAGGAAACAATCGAAAAGTTGTTACGGCAGGAGCAGCATTAAGGAACAACTCTCTAGACACAGAATTGAAGAAAGGAGTTGCTGGAACTGATCAAAGAGACCGTTGTTGTTGAAAGAAAGTTCTCTTATCAAGTTGCTCAAAGACAAAGTCATCACAGTTGTTACGCTTGCAAGTTTCGATGAAAAGAGAATTTCATCTTCTCTAATGAAGCATCCGCTCGACACTGCAAGCAGGGGGCAGTCAAGTCTTCCGTTCGGGTGCAATCATTCAAATCTTCCGTTCGAGCGCGATTGTTCAAGTCTTCTGATCGAGCGCAGTCGTTCAAGTCTTCCGTGCGACCACGATCATTCAAATCTTTCGATCAAAAGCGAGCATTCCAGTCTTCTGGTCAAATACGAGCATTCCAATCTTCAATTAAATATGAGCATTTCAATCTTCAGTCAAATATGAGCATTAAAGTCTTCTGGTCAAACACGATTATTCAAGTCTTCCATGCAAGCATGATCATTCAGTTATCCTTCAGTTGCAATTCATTTAAGTTCTTCGGGCAGAAGAAGATCGATCCTCCATTTGATTTCAGAAATCAATCAAAGAAGGATCGAGGGGGCATCTGTTGAGGCATAAAAAATATCTCATTTCAGTGGTCGGAGAATTCCATGGTGTGGATCTTTTCCAGGGTTGTGCACTCTGTATTTTGGTAAAAATTCACTCTTGGGGTATTTTGGTAAAATTTCACTCCGGGGGTATTTTGGTAAAAATCCATGTCGGGGTTATTTTGGTAAAAATCCACTCTGGGGGTATTTTGGTAAAAATCCATCTCCAGGGGTAGTTTAGGTATTTTGGTAAAAATCCATCTGCAGGGGTAGTTTAGGTATTTCAGTAAAAATGCATTGAAAAGGGTAGTTTGGTAAAAAGGAGTGCACAAGTGTCATTTTAAGGGAAAGAGGTTGTACACCACCACTTAAGAGGGAGCTTGGTGGACACCATGGTTTAAGAAAAGAAGATATCCATATGTGAATAGATAAGTGGTGGTGATCACCACTTTGTAAGAGTGGTGGGGCTATAAATAACCCTCTTCTGCTTCATTTGTGTGGTTGGATCAGATTGGTGGGCCAGGAGATGAAGAAGAAGAAGTGAGGAGAGAGAGAAAGAATGCTGTTGCGCGAACCGCGCAATAAAGATTAGCTGTTGCGCTAGCCGCGTAAGGAAAGAAGACATTGCGCGGGTCCGGGCAAGGAAAGACGTGGTTGCGCGGACCGCGTAACCGTCCCAAGCTTCGGTCGTGCGTGTATTTGAGCTGCTTCCATTGTGTTGTTGTGATGCCCATTATAGCTGCCTTTTTGAGAAATCTACACCGTCCACCATCTTCCTTTTGGAATTTCTGTCGTGAATGACCTGTTGGTCATCTGATGACGTGGCCCACCAAGATAATCAGGCTGCAATGGTGGCTGAATAGTCCTCTTGCGATCACTGTAGCGATCATGTGGATGTGCGTCGCCGCCAAAGATCAACATGGTTTTGAATGGTTTTTGTCCCTCTACCTCATAGACGCTTCAGATCAAGCCTTTGATGCACGATGGTGGCCCACAACTAAAGAACGGAGCCTCTGTTTCGCAACAGAGTCGACGTACACTCTGTTAAGAATTGAAACACAGAAATGGATAATACATAACAGTTCTGGAAATGACATCATCTTATTGAACATTCTAGGATTATAAATAGCCTTTACAAGTTTAACAGAATGAGAAAAAATAGCTCACGTTTACAACTAATCAACGTGATAAGTGCAACTAGAAACATTAAGCAAGTACCCTAAAGACTAGGACTTATTCAAATTGAATGCAACAACTTATCTGAATTCCTAACTGAATCCTTAAACTTTCTCTTCATTCCCTCCCTTAAACTAGTTCCCTACTGCAACTAGTTTAATTCAGGAACTTGGCAAACTCCCAACTGACTCCAAAACCTTTGAAACACATCCAATGTGAGGGTCTTTCTCATCACATCTGCTAGCTGATCCTGTGTTCCACAATAAGCCAACTCAACTACTCCTTCTCGTGTGAGATCACGAAGAAAATGAAAGCGCACATCAATGTGCTTGCTTTGACCATGTAACACAGGGTTTTTCGAAAGTTTAATTGTGGAACTATTATCACAAAGAATTGTAATACACTCACTTTCCTCCAGACTCAGTTTCTCAAGTATTCTCTTCATCCAAACAGCTTGACTAGCACAAGTAGCTGCTGCCACGAACTCTGCTTCAGTGGTTGAAAGTGTAACTATAGGTTGTTTTCTTGAGGACCAGGTAACAGCTCCAGATCCCAACATGAAGACATAGCCTGATGTGCTTTTCCTGTCTTCTAGATCTCCTACACAGTCGCTATCTGGATAACCAGCCAGACCTTCACAACCTCCCTTCTTGTAAAAGACTCCAAGTCCAGTGGTTCCTTTCAAGTACCTTAATATCCTCTTGGCTGCCAGTAAATGCAACTCAGTTGGTTTAACCATGTACCTGCTAATCAAGCTTATTGCAAACATCAAGTCCGGCCTCATAGCTGTTAAGTACATGAGACAACCCACCATCTGTTTAAACAAAGTCTCATCAACACTAATCCCATTCTCATCTTTAAAAAGTTTACAACTTGGAACAATGGGATTATGAACCGAGTTGCTATTCTCCATCCTAAACCTCTTCAACACCTCCAAAGCATATTTTCTCTAGCAAATATAAATTCCATCCGACCTCTGCAATACTTCTATGCCAAGAAAAAACCTCATTCTCTCCAAATCAGTCATATCAAACTCCCTCAACATGGAATTCTTAAACTCAGCAAACATTAATTCATCATTGCCAGTAAATATTAAGTCATCTACATATAAACTAACAATGAGAATCCTACCTCCCTTATTTGTTTTAGTGAACAAAGTACGTTCACTATAACACTTCTCGAACCCTTCACTTATGAAATGTGCTTCAATACGACTGAACCAAGCTCATGGAGCTTGTTTGAGTCCATAGAGGGCTTTTTTCAACCTGTATACTTTCTAAGGATTGTTCTTCAGCTCATAACCCTTAGGCTACTCCACATACACTTCTTCATTAAGTTCCCCATGCAGGAAGGCGGATTTGACATCAAGTTGATAAAGAATCCATCCTTTCTGAGCTGCTAGAGCCACAATCATTCTCACTGTATCCATTCTCGCAACCAGTGCAAACACTTTTGTGTAGTCTATCCCTTGTTGTTGCACATACCCCTTTGCCACCAAATGAGCCTTGAACTTGTCCACTTCTCCATTCTCCTTGAGTTTTGTTTTATAGACCCACTTCACTCCAATCTTCTTTGCACCTGAAGGTAGATCAGTGAATTCTCATGTGTTGTTTCTTCTATAGCCTTCATCTCCATGTCCATAGCTATCCTACAATTGTCATGCTTCACTGCCTCCTCAAAATGCACTGGATCTGCTGAAGCAAATAAAGAAAAATTAACATTTGTATCTTCTTCCTCCAAAATCCCTTCCCCATTTACATAATCTCTCATCCACCCCAGGGGTGTCTTCTAACTCTTCCTTCATTAGAACTAGATGATTCTCTTCCATTCTCACCAGTTTGAGGACTACCAACTGGTTCTTCAG
>JAJHSJ010000019.1:24401232-24415122 GCA_021015155.1 Magnolia officinalis
ATAAGTGCAACTAGAAACACTAAGCAAGTACCCTAAAGACTAGGACTTATTCAAACTGAATGCAACAACTTATCTGAATTCCTAACTGAATCCCTAAACTTTCTCTTCAGACTCTGTGATGTGTGATGGCCCACTTATTGAAGAAGAAAGGAAAATCCGCACCGCTCATTCGATTCACGACAAAAAACCATCCAGGAAGGACTAGTTTTGAAGTAAAATTAGTGTGGTCCACGAGGTTGCTCATTTCACTGTCCATTCTATATTTAACGGTTAAGATTTCACAAGAGATTTTATGGTGGCAAAATGACACCTAGGAAAGAGTAATGTCCACCCTCTGAAGTGAATGGACGGGTTGGATCGTGTAAAGGAGCAGTGAGTGGGCCACACTAAAGACGCTGTTGCAGTTTTTTGAAATGGAGAAGAAAGAATCGGTCAGTGCACGCTGACCGATTTTGGGAAATTCAGTACACGGCGTGTGTACTTGTGCTCCATGCTCCAAAATGATGTTCGTGGGAAATCTACTCCATCCATTCGCTTTGCCACTATGTTTAACGCATTGAGACCGAGTTTGAAGCACATCCAGATATCAGGTGGGTCGCAAATCATGATTTCAAGGGCTGATCTATCATTTTGGCCATTTCCAGAAGGATTCGAGAGCTGAAACTTGACGTGTACGACTAATTTGTGGTCCCAAGGCTACATATAAAGTTTCGACCTGATTAGATGGTGGCAACCTTGTAATCTTACATTCTAGATGGGTTTTTAGGCCCATTTAATAGAACTGCTCCACATTTCAAGGAAGATTCAAGGAAGAATGATCGGAAGGATGCTCAGAGCTGATTTCAAGCCCGAAATTTGTTGATCGATTCAGTAATTCCTCCTAAGTACCTAGGAGATGACCGAAATAGCATCGGAATGCTGTCAAAATTTCTATCTCCTTGAAGATTGGCTGATCGATTCAGCAATTCCTCCTAAGTACTAGGAGATGACTGAAATAAGCGTCGTAATGCTGCTGAAATTTTCATCAAGCTATCTTGTCTACTTTGATTAATTGTATTTTATTTTTAGAATCAAGGGAATTCGAGGATGTAAAGGAACTCAGAATAAACATGATCTATGTTCTCTCGTTCTTTCTTTGATATCATTGAATAAATCCCCCAAATCAAACGCATTTGTTTTCTTGTCGAAACACCCATGAAGATGCCTATTCAGGAAATCCACTTCATCCATTCTCTTCACCTTGCAATTTCGACCGAAGATGGACAGTTTTTATTGTCCGTTGATGCGGCCCAAGGAAGAAATCTCGCTGCAACGGTAACAGATGGTCCTTTTGTGCTTGCTGTCATCTACACGTGTGTGTGTATGGTTACCCAAAGTCAACATTGATTTGACTGGTTTTCGCCCCTCTACATGATGGACGGCTTGGATCACCCGTGTGGGCTATGATGGTGGCCCACAAGGATTCCTCGACAACCCCTGTTTCGCAACAAGATTGCGTAACGCCTTGAAAATCAAGAGTCAAGCATAAGCTCCACTCCCGAGTTCCAACGCATCACTTATGCAACATAGAAAATGATGATTAAATGTTGTCTATGTTAGTGCATTAAGCATGAGTGAGATTACACCAAAACAACATATCATACTCCAGAGACAGTTAAATTACGCAAGTGGAAGAACTGTGATAGATATGTAAAGTATATAAAATGTTGTAAGTCTCCAGAGTGTGAACATGTTACCAAGTTAAATATATACATGTATACTTCCCAAAATGGACCAAAAATGAATATACATGTATGATTCAAAAAGATAAAATAGCAAGTGTAGGGACATCTAGTCAACATCCCAGAAGTCCCCGTCGATCAGGCCACGACTCACATGAACCCGCCTGAAAATTGCATGAAAGAGAATGCCTCCTCATCATCCTTATAGTCCGGCTCCGCCTCATAGGCATCGCCTCCACCTGCAACTAAGACAGGGTCCGGTTGGTGTGTACAATACCATCCCGTAACGTGGGAGTGAGTGATCAACTCAATGGAACCATAAAGCAAAGGTTAACATGTTATCAATTCAATCAAGTAGTAATGATAAAATAATATAATCAAACATCCCTAAGTACTCTGATTAATGCAAGAATGGTATGATAAATGATGTATGCCCTCGCTTGCACTCCCTCTGCGATCTTCATCTAACGGTCGCGCATGTCAGTCACTTCCTCAGTGCTCTTTACTCAACGCCAAACGGCACATGCAGTGCGGTGCATGAACGTGATTACCAAGTTCTTATTAGTCCTTTTCATACAGTAGGATTGGGAAACTAAGGTACCTCCCTTGTATCATTTTCCAAAAAATGATCCATTATAGGGTCGTCGGTCCTAGCAAATCTCATACGATGTCACGGTTCTAGGTCACTACAAAGGGCTCATCACCACGATGCAGTGTAGGCCTAGTTATACTCTAGTTGCTACGGAAAAGTTCGTCGCCTCTACGTAGTCTTAGAGTATGCTCGAGGTCACTACAAAGGACTCGTCACCTTATCAGTGTTGGCCGACAGCTCGAATACAGTGTAACATACCACCGTATTCGGCTCACAAGCTTTGGTTGCTCACTGGTCACTACGGGTGGGCTCATCGCTCTGGCATAGGCCGACTGCTCGACCACGGTGTCTCATACCACCATGTCCAGCTCATGAGTCTTAGCGGATAGAGGTACCAAGGTTAACGGGGTTATCACTGGTGAGTTTAGTACCTTAGGTTCAAGCAGTAGCGTCCATATATGGTGAACATACATTGGGTCAATCGGGTTACTTAACGAGCTTGACTGGAACGAATGCACCTCAAGTTGATCGACATGAACTGCGTAAGCACTCCGTGCGGCCTAACCAATATCGATAACCAAAGTACGGCTCGGATTCATTGAACACGTCCTATGTGGCGAAACGACCTCAGCCACCAAATCAGGATCCGTTACCGATTGCTTGGACTACATCGTAGCCCCAAACACACTTCAAATAAGATAGGAATATATATGTGCTAGTCCAAAACAGCATGTAGCAACCAACTTAAATATAAGTTTCATTTGAGCATTTCAACAAACACATAGTGTACATATAAGCATACATAGGCAGTCAACCATAAAGCACGTAGTAATAATATAGGATACATAAAGGAAACTATAACCATAGTTAAGAGAAATGAGAATCATATCTCAACACCCTCATTACATGCATTTCAATAGGTATTTCCTCATTGAGGCATTTTATCAAACACATAGGCTACACATTTCAACATGCGCAGATTAGACTAGATATAACATATATCCTAGCAAGCTCTATTACAAAAGAGTTGCCATGTACTCTACAAGCATATATTCATTGTTAATACTCATGGCAAGCACATATCCAAATTCCATACTCATTCAGTCATTTCAACAAACACTTAGACTACACACTATAACATACGTAACGTATGTTGGCGATAACAGGAATTAGGACAATTCCTTTCACCAAGGAGTTGTCACACGCATAATGGCCATATATTCACGACGAATAATCATGGCAACCATGAATTCAAAAACCATACGTATTCAATTATTTCCAAAATACATAGAATATGCTATACTTGACATAGTTCATACGCATTTGTAAAACGAAACAAACATCACGTTTTGCATGTGAAATGGCACCCACGTCAGTAATAAATCAATAACCGACATTAAAAGTCTTGAAAACCATAACCTAATGTATATAACCTGCACGTTACGCCAGTAAATGCGTATCGGATTCGTTTTAGATACTTAGTTTTTGTCAACGGCGGATTGACAACCTATAACAAGAATTAGGTTAGCTATTTCATAACTTACACTATCTGGAACCCTAAAATAGATTAGGGTTAGGTTTTCTTACCCAAGTACGTTGTCGAAAATGCCGGAGTTGTAATACAGATAGGGTGGCTAAGTGCATGGAGTTACGGGATCAAATCCCAGGATGAATCTCCAACTCTCTCTCTCTCTTTCCTTTCCTTTTCCTCTCCTCTCTTTCTTAGGGTTTTAAAATTCGTATGGAATATGAGAGATAGGGTTTAAGGCCCTTATATAGGCCCAGAACTGATGGGAATGGCCCCAGGGTCATGGTATACTTAGGTTATAGCCAAAACCCATCTGTTTCGGTTCAACGAAGCACTTCTAGAGGCCCCTTTTCTGTGTGTGGTCGGACTTAAGCTCCCTGACCATGGATCTAGGTCAGGCTAAGTTTTTGGTCCGATCAAATTTACAGATCGACCGTGGCGGACCAGTTTCAGTTCAACAGTCACCGGTACTCGATCAGGGTCACAAGTGTACTGACATTGTGGGAAATTTCTCCTGATCCGATAGTGTATTTAGGTCAGATTTTAACGGTCTGAATCCTTATATTTGCCCCGCAAGCGACACATCTCAGTTTACTTAAGTTTGAATTTTATTTCCAAAAATATTCACGTTTCTCCCACACTTCGCTCCGGGCTCAAGTTGTACATTTTTTAACACAGTCAGAACTTGATTTCTGAGATGGTTGTCAAACCCAACAAGGCGGTCATAATTGTTTAGTTTCACGATAATCGGACTTTCGACGTATGTTTCAAGTCTGATACGGAGCTTCGTGATGCTCCCGAGAGCAACTGGGTAATGAGATTGATCCGAAATTATAAGGTAATGTAGCGTTGATGATTCTGCAAGTTTTGGGTCTTGCAATTCGTATTTACAGTGGTTCAAGCGAATTTCTTTGCTAATCTAGTTTAACACTTAGTTAATTTTGTCTAATTTCTAAAGGATTTGGTCCTGAGTGATTTCTGCCTGAGGTGGTACTCGGGCCTTTGTAGTTTGTATAGAAGGTGATTCAAGCTATTAATACTTAATTTAATTACGCCCTAATCACGACAGAATAAGGTCCTAGGGCAGTTTTACGTCTAAGACGTCCATTGCCAAGTTAGAAAAAAACCAGGGTGTTACAATCTACCCCCCTTAAAAATTAATGGCTAAGAGTTCTATTGGGTTCTTATTCAACGAGCACATTGTGGATACACTGACCTCGGCTATTATAATTCAGCTTGTACCTATTATTAGGCCTATTCTTTAGTATGAATTGGTTTAGCACTTGGACCCTAATTGCTTTTATTCCAGTAACTTCAATGTTGACTTTCTAAGGAAGATTGAGACCCTATTTAGTGACCTATCCCTATGCACCGCCTGGATCAATTTTCTTCGATCCTGGGCCAGTGAGGCGGGGGCCCACCATGCTTCAGCTGTGCCACTTTAATTAAAAGGATGTATAAACTGGCTTAATTAGATTAGGCTCAAAATGTTCTACCCCCTTAAAAATTATTTCTACTCTTAAGGCTCAAGAATCTATGTCCTGATCCGTATGTAGGAACAAGGTGTAATTTAGAACCTATCCTTGACATGAAATGGGAAACGACCTCTCAATACATTGGTCTTCCTTCCATCACTGATGTGTACTGCAACATTGGTACCTATGGTTATAGAAAGGAGCTAAAATGATGGGGGTTGTGGTTGATTTCAGGGACGGGTGTGAGTTGGTGGCAAGATGACTAATCCTACCAAAGGAGGACTTTTATCACGGTCCCGACTTACCTTATTTAATCATGTCTTGCTTAACAGGTAAGCTATCTTTCTAAGTTCATATGCACAATATGTATGCCAACATGGCATGTAATTTGAGACCTAATTCCTAACTATCTGTTGCCCATTTGGAAAATTCCTTGGGCCTAAAGAGAAAATCTCTATTAGCTATATATTCTTAACACTTCTCAAAGACGAAATAATAAACTTTTAGTTGCAAGTGGTCGGGCCAACACAGAAGGAAAGTTATGTAGTAGGTCTGAGTCGGATACATGGACCTTCTGTCTAGCTATGACAGAAAGTTTGTCGTATCAATTCTTAATCCTAGTTGATCCTGATCTTCTACTTGATCAGAGCATTGAGTTCATTGGTAGCTACCAAGATTGGGAATTCGATTCAAACCGCGAACATTTCGCTTATATATAGTTTCTCTACTCTGTGTTCCCAATTGTAATAAGCCCTTGAGAAGGCGATTATAAGGGGTATGTTGATTTGACTTAACGTTCAATCCAAGGGATATATATATAAGTTTTCCCTATGCGTGAATAGTTTCTAATCAAAACAACCTTCGTAAGAGTTATTAAAGAAGTCTATAAGTATTAAGGGGACTCAACGAAGGAATGAGGTCTCACTCCAACCTAATCAAGTTAACTATTAAATCTATCTTTCAAATATCTTAGCATAATTAGTCTTTTATGTCCCTTAGTATAACTAGTAGACTAATCTTAACTTATGAGTAGCAGTAATCCAATAGTTGTAATCCATAGTCTATGCTCATACGCTAGATGATTTCATACCATTTCTAATACAAGAAATTATTTTATCGCTTAGGGTCAAAGTTGTCTGATTGGAATTGAGTTGCCCGAACTTGAATTTAATTGCACTCGAGCAGTTCACATATGCCCATACCAGCTAAGGAGGTCCTAGAGTTCACGTTATTAATTTATTAGATTCCCTATACTATCAAAATTTTTAAAATTTAAGACTACCAACTTTAGGTCCAAAACTCTAAGAGCCTGTTTGGCCAGTGGTATCAAGTTGTATTAAATGGGATTGCATTGCTAATCCCACCTCGGGATTGGGAGTGGCATGTTTGGTAGGAGGGTGGGATGGGATTAAAATTAATTTTTATAGGCTTTGAAAAATGAGCCTTGTGTTGGAAAGTGTGAGATGGGATTTCCAAATCCCATGATGATGAATTTCTAAGTGTAATTTGAAAGAAAATCCCGAGATTTACTTTTAATTGCTTACATTCCAAACATGGTGTTGGAAACCATGGGATACACCCAATCTAGGGACAATACCTTACACATACATTTATTGTTACTTTTACAATTCCATCCACCTTAATCTCACCGAATGCAGTTGGCCGAACGGGCCCTAAATGTCCCCACATTTGGAGGTTTGTGAAGAAGACGATGGAGACGGGTATGTAGAGAAGAAGAAGAAGAAGATATGAGAATGGATGGGAGATTTGTGAGGGGAAAACCAGATTTTCAGGGAGAAAGGAGAGCTTGGAGAGGTGCCAAATGAGGGAGGGGCCAAACGAAACTGAAAAATCACTTTTTATGTGATTTGGTGGGCTACATAACACCCTAGGGGCATCGGCCCGAACCGGCCTGCACTGGCCAGGCCCGACCGGCCCACCATGCGGCGAGGCCTCGCAGAACCGACCAGGGCCTCGCCGACCCCTGGACAATCCGGTGATGGCTCACCGGTGGGGCGAGGTCCTCCAGCACCTTGGACCCTAAAAACATGTGGGACCTCCTCTAGGTCCCCCTGGACATGCTCCGTTAGACCCCCGACTCCAGTTTGAGTCGTTTCGGGTCATTTCTAGTATTTTCTGATATATATTCGCATTTATTGATTGTTGAGGGCTGGGATGGGGTAAATCGTGGTCTAAACCCATTGATTGATGGTCTAGGGGTGATCCGGGGTCGTCTCAAGCGATCACGGATGTGTACAGACCCGATCTCAGCGATCGTTTTCGGTAAATTTCACCAATTAGCGAAACTGGGAAACCTAAGCTTGTTTCTACTTTTTTCTCGCACCCACCTAGGTCTAAATACCTCAGTGTACGTCGTGTGACCATAACCTAGGTCCAGTTTAATCCAAATCATGCTCTGAATGCCCTGAAAATCAGGGGTCGAGCATAAGCTCCACTCCCGAGTTCCAACGCATCACTTATGCAACATAGAAAATGATGATTAAATGTTGTCCATGTTAGTGCATTAAACATGAGTGAGATTACACTAAAACAACATATCATACTCCAGAGACAGTTAAATTATGCAAGCGAAAGAACTGTGATAGATATATAAAGTATATAAACTGTTGTAAGTCTCCAGAGTGTGAACATGTTACCAAGTTAAATATATACATGTATACTTCCCAAAATGGACCAAAAATGAATATACATGTGTGATTCAAAAAGATAAAATAGCAAGTGTAAGGACATCTAGTCAACATCCCAGAAGTTCCCGTCGATCAGGCCATGGCTCACATGAACCCGCCTGAAAACTGCATGAAAGAGAATACATCCTCGTCATCCTCATAGTCCGGCTCCGCCTTGTAGGCATCGGCTCCACCTGCAACTAAGATAGGGTCTGGTTGGCATGTACAACATCATCCCGTAACGTGGGAGTGAGTGATTAACTCAATGAAACCATAAAGCAAAGGTTAAATGTTATCAATTCAGTCAAGCAGTAATGATAAAACAATATAATCAAACATCTCTAAGTACTCTGATTAATGCAAGAATGGTATGTATAAATGATGCATGCCCTCACCTGCACTCTCTCTGCGATCTTCATCTAACAGTAACGCATGTCAGTCACTTCCTCAGTGCTCTTTACTCAACGCCAAACGGCACATGCAGTGCGGTGCATGTACGTGATTACCAAGTCTTATTAGTCCTTTTCATACAGTAAGATTGGGAAACTAAGGTACCTCCCTTGTATCATTTCCCAAACAATGATCCATTCTAGGGTCGTCAGTCCTAGCAAATCTCATACGATGTTGCGGTTCTAGGTCACTACAAAGGGCTCGTCACCATGATGCAGTTAGGCCTAATTATACTTTAGTTACTACGGAAAGGTTCGTCGCTTCTACGCAGTCTCAGAGTATGCTCGAGGTCACTACAAAGGGCTCGTCACCTTATCAGTGTTTGCTGATAGCTCGAATACAGTGTCCCATACCACCGTATTCGGCTCACAAGCTTTGGTTACTCACTGGTCACTACGGGTGGGCTCGTCACTCTGGCGTAGGCCGACTGCTCGACCACGGTGTCCCATACCACCATGTCCGGCTCATGAGTCTTAGCAGATTGAGGTACCAAGGTTAACGGGGTTATCACTGGTGAGTTTAGTACCTTAGGTTCAAGCAGTAGCGTTCATACATGGTGAACATACATCGGGTCAATCAGATTACTTGACGAGCTTGATTGGTACGAACGCACCTCGATTTGATCGACATGAAGTGCGTAAGCACTCCGTGTGGCCTAACCACTGTCGATAACCAAAGTACGGCTCGGATTCATCGAACACGTCTTGTATGGCGAAACGTCCTCAACCACCAAATCAGGATCCGTTACTGTTTGTTTGGACTACATCGTAGCCCCAAACACACTTCAAATAAGATAGGAATATATATGTGTTAGTCCAAAACAGCATATAGCAACCAATTTAAATATAAGTTTCATTTGAGCATTTCAACAAACACATAGTGTACATATTAGCATACATAGGCATTCAACCATAAAGCACGTAGTAATAATATAAGATACATAAAGGAAACTATAACCATAGTTAAGGAAAATGAGAATCATATCTCAACACCCTCATTACATGCATTTCAACAAGTATTTCATCATTGGGGCATTTTATCAAACACATAGGCTACACATTTCAACAAACCTAGATTAGACTAGATATAACATATATCCTGGCAAGCACTTTTACAAAAGAGTTGCCACGTACTCAAAAAGCATATATTCATCGTTAATACTCATGGCAAGCACAGATCCAAATTCCATACTCATTCAGTCATTTCAACAAACACTTAGACTACACACTATAACATACGTAACGTATGTTGGCGATAACAGGAATTAGGACAATTCCTTTCACCAAGGAGTTGTCACAGGCATAACGGCCATATATTCACGACGAATAATCATGACAACCACGAATCCAAAAACCATATGTATTCAATTATTTCAACAAATACATAGAATACGCTATACTTGGCATAGTTCATACGTATTCATAAAGAGAAACAAACATCACATTTTGCATGTAAAATGGCACCCACGTCAGTAATAAATCATTAACTGACATTGAAAGTCTTGAAAACCATAACCTAAACGTATATAGTCTGCACCTTACGCCGGTAAACGCGTATCGGATTCGTTTTAGACACTTAGTCTTTGTCAACGGCGGATTGACAACCTATAACATGAATTAAGTTAGCTATTTCATAACTTACACTATCTGGAACCCTAAAACAGATTAGGGTTAGGTTTTCTCACCCAAGTACGTTGTCGGAAATGCCGGAGTTGTGATACAGATAGGGTGGCTAAGTGCGTGGAGTTACGGGATCAAATCCCATGATGAATCTCCAACTGTCTCTCTCTTTCTCTCTCTTTCCTTTCCTTTTCATCTCTTCTCTTTCTTAGGGTTTTAAAATTCGTATGGAATATGAGAGAGAGGGTTTAAGGTCCTTATATAGGCCCAGAATTGATGGGAATGGCCCCAAGGTCATGGTATACTTAGGTTATAGTCAAAACCCATCTGTTTCGGCTCTACGGAGCACTTCTGGAGGCCCCTTTTCTGCGTGTGGTTGGACTTAAGCTCCCTGACCATAGATTTAGGTCAGGCTAAGTTTTCGGTCCAATCGGATTTACAAATCGACCGTGGCGGACAAGTTTCAGTTCAACGGTCACCGGTACTCGATCAGGGCCACAAGTGTACTGACATGTGTGAGAAATTTCTCCTGATCCGAGGGTGTATTTGGGTCAAATTTTGACGGTCTGAATCTTTATATTTGGCCCGTAAGCAACACGTCTCAGTTTACTTAAGTTTGAATTTTATTTTCAAAAATATTCACATTTCTCCCACACTTCGCTCCTGGCTCAAGTTGTACATTTCTGAACACGGTCAGGACTTGATTTCCGAGATTGTTGTCAAGCCCAGCAAGGCGGTCATAATTGTTTAGTTTCGTGGTAATCTGACTTTCGACATGTGGTCCAGGTTTGATACGGAGCTTTGTAATGCTCCCGAGAGCAACTAGGTGATGAGATTGATCCTAGATTATAGGGTAATGTAGCGTTGATGATTTTGTAAGTTTTGGGTCTTGCAGTTCGTATTTAAAGTGGTTCAAGCGAATTTCTTAGCTAATCTAGTTTAACACTTAGTTAATTTCGTCTAATTTCTAAAGGATTTGGTCTTGAGTGATTTCTGCCTGAGGTGGTACTCAGGCCTTTGTAGTTTGAATAGAAGGTGATTCAAGCTATTAATACTTAGTTCAATTATTACCTAATCACGACAGAATAAGGTCCTAGGCCAGTTCTACTTCCAAGGATGTCCATTGCCAAGTTAGGAAAAATCTGGGGTGTTACAGATTGTGAAATCCTTGTTATTTTAAATCTGAGCGGGTCAGCTGTGGCTGACCGGTTTGACCAGATTTGATGCACCGTGAGTGTACGTGTGCTATGCACATGCACTCGCGTAAAGTGGGACCCACCTTGATTCTCTTGATAAATCCACATCGTCCATTTGGTTTCTCATCTAATTTAAGGGGTTTAGACCAAAATTGAGGCATATCCAAAGATCAGGTGGGCCCTAAATTGCTAATATATGGGTTGATCTATCCGTTGGGCCACTTCCACAGAGATCCAATGGCTGATTTTTTGACTTGTACGGTTAATTTATGGTATTCAGGCCACATATGGAGTTTCGATCTGAACGGATGGTGGGAACCCTGTGATCTTGCATTCTAGACGTCTTTCAGCTACTTGAGCTTCAGTTTCTCAATTTTCTTGGATCTCTAGCATGCAAATCTGTCGATCTGGGTCTCATGGGGTCCGTCCCATGCTTTGGTGAATTCTGAGCGTTAAATCTCAGCTTTTAGCACTCTATTTCGGTCTAAGCTCGCAAATGTACCTTGCATCACAAACACGATTAAATCGGACTATTAAACAGTACCATGTTTGTAAATCTAGGAATAACTGGGGTCTGATATGCAATATTTAATCCTCAACACAACCCCCAACCAGCATCTTCCCGATACTATGAGCTTATAGGACGATTTCTATGAGCTCAAGTGGTTTTTGAAAAACTATCCCGATACTAGAATTTTAAGATTCATGAATGTTGGGCATTACATTCCCTATACTCAAGCGCTTGGTAGACTTCATAATCAAGATCAAAGTATTAACCCATCAATTAGAAAAATTCTAAACATTAGGATCCATGAGTGTATAGTCTAATCTCGGCTTATCATCATTAAAATTCACTTCTCTATTTCAGGATATCATTAGTAACCAACAAGAGAATTCATGATAAGCAAGACTTAAACCAAAACTTGCCTCACAGATCATCTTTTCATTCTTCCAGCTTTTGATTTTTCCATTAAAAGTAATGCCAAGAAGGGGAATCAAATCCTCACCTATAGGGAGCAAACCTATGGTGAAGACTGTACACCCAACCCTTTTCACATATCATCTATGGGGAATTAAATCTACACCTATAGGGAGCAAACCTATGGTGAAGATTATTCGCCCAACCATTTCCAGAGGTATCTATTTTTTTTTTTTTTTTTAGCTGAGTATTTTCTTTTTCTTCAATTGATCATGACGAGCAAATTTTCCATGTCGGTTCTTTACATGCTTAGTGATTACCAAGTTAACCCTTCAATATCAAATTGAAACCTTAATGTGTAGGCGAGATGTGACATGTGAAATCTGACTCAATCAATGTTTACAACTTCTAATTCTGGATTAACAATTCAAACTTAACTGTGAAGTCTAACAGATGGCTGAATCCAAGGGACATAAATTACTAACATCATTTATCTCGCAATTCTAAATCAAAGATGGCTGTCAAAATCACTTCGAATTCACAAAAAATTTAGAAAAATTTTAGAAAAAATTTGAAAATTTTTCACAAATTTCTACTCAAAACTAAGAAAACACTGATTAGGTAACCTAATCTCCCACCAACATAAAATCTACATTGTCCTTAATGTAAAAGATGTAAGCATGCAATGCACATGAGACAACGAAAATAAGGGAGAAGTGATGGAAAGATAGTACCTGGACGAAGGAATCAAGAAGATTTTTCCAAAGAGAATGTAGCGTGAGAACGGCTAAGCACAAGAGTTTAAGCAAACTATCCTAAAGCAACTGGAAAGCAAACTAACCCAGTGGCATAAAACCATCTAACCTAGAATGACATAAGCAAACTACCCTAGTCCTATGAAAGCAAGGGAAAACTACTCAGTCATGCCACAAGGTTCCTCTTCCGGCCAGTATCTTGATAAATTTCTTAGTAGGTTTCTCAACAAGATCATCCAAAAGCCCTTTTCGCAATAGGCTTGGATGCCTTGGAGCATGAATTTCCAGAGAAATTTATGGACCTCAGCATAAGGTTTCCTTTTAATTTCATGAAGTGTCCAAAGTATATATGATTCACCTGTGACAGAAAAAGTTTCAAAGTTAGTACCCCAGGGTGAATTGGAGACTACAGGTAGATAAAATTCAGAAAAAATCTTAGGAAGTAATGTATTCTCAACACATTTCAAAGTTTCAGACTTCTATTTAATTTTTAGCTCCTCTTCCTTCAATGGTAAACATTCAGGGTCTGGAGAATGAGGGGCTTTAAAATGAGGGTTCTCTCGGTCCATGACATCTACCGAGGTATTATCTTACAAGGCATCCACTTTGTCTTTTCTCATGGGATCGTTTAAATCTATAAAGTGTGGCAAACAATCATTCAAAGAGTTGAGAACTTCAACTGAGTGTGACTTATGTTCCATATTGGAGCTCGTGATGATTTGCCGAAGGAATCCATCATCCTTGAAAGTAAATGGAGGTACGCTCACTTGCTCCAGTCCTGCACAGATAGATTGAAGATCAATAAGGGAAGCATTGATCTGATCACTCTGTTCATTAAAACTACTCAATCGAGGCGTTGAATTGTCAAATGTGTACAACTCAGATGATGGCCTCAATTGGGTGGTTTCAAATTCCAGAGTTATATTGAGCAACTCGTCCTTCTCCCAA